>JAVJIX010000264.1:0-200000 GCA_036785185.1 Paratrypauchen microcephalus | reverse complement strand
CATGCGCTCTGAGCTGCAGCTTGTTGCACAAATGCACATGAATTTCTTCGCTAAGGTGGCCAGAAGAGGGAATCTTTTTTCGTTTTCACGCCACCACAACAAGGGATCAGAGGATGTATCAAGTACCTCCTCTTGTAGGTACCTGGTTAGCTCTGCATCCACCTGTACTCTCCTTGATGCAGCCTGGACCTGACGACCTGAGAGTTGAACTCTCCTGTTTTGAAGGAGGTCACTCAGCCTCTTCTTCTTAGCAGGTGGGGGCTGCGGGGGCAGCAGTGGGTTCATCCGCCTTCCCTCCATCAGCACTGCTGCAGCTCTCACCACTAGCACCTTGGCCATTTCCATCTGGCTCTTTTAAGTCCAGTTGCTCTTGCACCAGCTGAAGTTTCAGATCTTCTAATGCCTCTTCTTCCTCCATGCTGCCACGATACCTGGGGTCCAGAATGGTGGCTTTCCTCAATAGGCCTTGGATTGCAGGGGATCTGTATTTGTCAGCCAGTGTCTTGCACATTTGTTCTTTTATACTGGCTGTCAGTGCTGTGTCAGCTGGGTCTTGGGAGAGATCACCTTTAATCAGCTCCAGCACAGGCTTAACTGATGACACTGTAACATATTTTTTCCCCTGAGAGGATGTCTGTTAAGTCCACCAATGGCTTCATTGCTGCGTTGATGGACTCCAACACAGAAACATCTTGCCAGGCTGGGGTGAGGTTGCTGTGTTTTCTGTCTTCGACCAGGACACGTCTTATGGCAGGGAGTTGCTCCAGTACCCGCGCCACCATCTTCTGCTTACTGCCCCATCGTGTGGCAACATCCTGTGGAAAAGATCATATTGCTCTTGTTAAACAGTCAGCATTCTTAAAGAAACACTACTGTACATTTCCATTATCATGATCAGATTTGTATGTTGTGTAGTAGTTTTATATGCTAGGGTCTACAAAAAGGCTGTTTAAATTAGGCTGTGTCAATGAGAGTTGCAGCATGTCAATAAATATATTTTATACACATATTAGATATACATAATGTATAATATGATATAATGTAATGTTTGCTGTAATGTGTTTGCATTGTAATCATGTAACATGCAATTCTGCAATTTAAACACAATTACCTAGCAGTACTTAAACATCTCTCTCTCTCTCTCTCTCTCTCTCTCCACACACACACTACACACACGGCCTACAGATGGGCAGCTCAAATTTCTCAGCATGTTACACTTAGTATTACTTATCAATCCTTGTTATTATTCTGTGTCTACTACAAGCCAATGCCAAAAAATGAATTCCTTAAAAAGTGTTTAGTTAATAATAATAATAATTATTATTTTAAATAGAAAATAATTAAACATATCTCACCAGTACTAGGCTGTGTTGGGGGAGATTTCCCTCAATTTGTGCCTTTTTCAGGTCCCTCTTCTTGATCCAGCTTAGGTTGAATACCCTAACCAGGCTTTTGCACAGCCCTATGGCACGGGCTATGCGTTCTCTGTCCACATCAAGGCCATGGGACACCGCAAGGTGGAGGTTGTGGCCAAAGCAATTAAGCCATTGCCATCCCACATTTCTGACTGCAGCCACAATATTCGCGCCGTTGTCTGTGGTGATGCATGACAGTTTATCCTCATCCAGCGCCCACTCAGCCAAAGCAGCTTTCAAATTTTCTGCGAGGGTGTCTGCTGTATGGTTCTCTGGGACATATCTGGTTTCCAGACATTTGGTACGCAGGGTCCAGTCTGCCGCGATATAGTGGATGGTCAGGCTCATGTACGGTGTCATGTTGGAGCTTGACCACATATCAGTGGTGGCGGAGAAGAACGCAATATCTTGCAGTTCCTTGAGAATTTCGCTTTTCATTGTGTTGTACAACCTCGGGATCGCCGTCTGTGATACATAATTACGAGACGGTGGTTCGTACTGGCTATCGAACGAACGTAACATCTTTCGGAATGCTGGCTTCTCGATCAAGTTAAACGGAAGCATCTCTTTCGCCAGTAGACACACAACGTTGTCAGTCAGTTGGGACCATTTCGCACTGTCCTGCTTGTATTTAGTTTGCCGACTGAAAAGGGCTGTGATTGTGCTCTGCTGTGATGATGCTGCCGTTGATGTTGATTGAGTTGGGTTTTTTTGCCCAGCTCGGAAAATTGCGCCGGGTGGTTGTATTTTAGGTGCATTATCATGTTTGATGTAGTGCTTGCCTTCGACAGCACCGGCTTGCTACACATGCGGCATATTGGCTCGCAGAGATTCAGTGGTTCACCCTTCTCGTCAGGTTGGAACCCAAAATAGTCCCACACCGGAGCTTTAGCTGTTTTCTTTGCCACCAATTCCATTCTTTTCTTTGATTTAGCCTACTCACTTCTTCCCACCGACCATATCATTGGTTCCTCCGTTTGCTGCTGATATCTGACTTTACGTGCAGTCGATGCTTCCTTGCTGCTGCTAGAGCTCGCGCCGAAAAACACTTATCTCTAAAAAGGCGCCAATGTCACCGGGGCAACATAAACATTTTTTTCTGGGAAGACGAAACTTAATGACAGTGCACCAACTTTCATTCCATTGGGTGGGGAAAGGGGGTGATGACGACGAGCATTTGGGAAAGGGGATGATTGACGACGAGCATTTTTTTTTTCGAGTTTTTTTTTTTTTTTTTTGGACTTATCGTGACTTATCGTGGCCAAAAAAGTGATCGAGCTTGTAAAAACTTATCGGACGATTAATCGACTTATTGAATATCGTGACAGGCCTAATGTGAATGTGTCTGTGCTGTTGGTGTGTGTGGACCGAACTTCAACTGTGGATATGACAGAGAGATGGAAGAGAAAGAAAGAAAGAGTAAGGAGAGAGAAGAGGAGAGTAAGAGAGAGGAGAACGACAAAGACTGAGAAAGATGGGGAGGAAGAGTGATTAAGGCAAAATAAGTGGAGAGAGGAGACGACTGTGTAATGAACAGTCACAGATCCAGGTCTGCAATAAAACAGGCCACTGTAAACAAACTGCATTGGAGCTTTATTTTTCATCATTTATAACATTAGAGATTAGTTTACAATACAATAGAAAAGGACTCAAAATTCTCAAATACTAAATAAATGTACTTTAATTTACTCGCATTTTAACATCTCAGCGTCCAGTATGTTGTTGATAATAACTCAAAAAAAACATTATCATTACAAAATACATGTGAAATAAAAAACAAAAATATTCAGTACAGTTTATTTTTGTTAGCCCAAAATCACAAAACATTTAACAGAAATCAGAATCGGCCATCGTTCCCTAAAAGACGACCGGGTTCCCACTATACATTGATACTTTGTAGGTGATGCGTGAAAAGTCCCTCAGTAGGTGATGTCATCAACATTCCCTGGCGGATGTGATGCTAACTGTAGGCTCTGCTCTGTCTGAGGCTATGTCCACACGACAACGCTCCTGGATTTTTTTTTAATGCAGGTTGGAAAAAATACGCGTCCACACACGTGTCGGATCAGTAAATATTTGCGTCCAGGGGAAAACGGAGCGCTGAGTGAAAACGATGTAATACATATTCCACACCGATATGTGGCGCTGTAAACAGGAAACAGCCAGAGCCCCCAGACACGCAATACTTGCATGCGCATAAAGTCCTTTCTCTTCCGTAAACAAGCAAACACATGTATGTTAGGGACCGTCAACAAATGCGTAATTATTTCGTCCCCCTCCTCCACCCACATTGCAGTGACATCCTCCGGTAATGTGAAGATAATTTGTTGACGGTCCCTGTAGGAGCCATTTCGTACATTCTGTGTTCTGGAATATTCTTTTTATAGCAGCACTTCTTGTCCCGCCTTCAGGTTCAGGAAATGCTTTCTGATTGGATGACTTTGATCTAGCTTTATTCCTTGTTCTTTTATCTTTGATCTTACCTGTTATAAATACAGACCTTAGGAATCACACTGACACAGAGAACACACGGACACCGAAGAGGACACAAGACAAGACACACACACCCACACACACACACGAAGAAAGAGACCACGCTGCATAGGTAGTGTGGATAGAAGCCGCGGTCTGGTGGCCAGGAGGTTACCTCGAGTCAAGGATTGACGGGGTATTTGGGACGTCCTGGACCACAGAAGCTACACAGTCTTTTGACCGTCGCGTAATAACCAAGCAAGAGTGTAACATCGGCCGTCTCCCAGGTGACAGACGGGAACGCGCACCGTTACAAGGCACATACGGACGGACGTCGACGTGGGACGTCACGTAACAAGGAGGTCACGTGTAACGTCACGTAACAGCCACAGGTAGCAAATAAGACGGATTCCCGTCGGGAGCCGAGAAGCGAAGAAGCACGGTCTCCCGAGTGACAGACGGGAAAACGCAACGCTACAAGGCACGTACGGACAGCAAAGAAGAACCAGTAGCACCGTCGACAACGCAACGTAGGGTGAGTCCTGTCGGGAGCCACGGAGGACAAGGAAGCCCGGTCTCCCAGTGACAGGCAGGAGCTCACCGCTATACGACACGCAAAGACACCAAGAAGGACATCACCACACATACAGAGCCTAACACAACACACGTAGGAAAACCACAAGCCTCAGAAATTCATCTTTCCATTTCCCTCTTTATTCACCTTATTTGTACCCGCTCTGTATGACCTTTCATTTTAGTAAAGCTAGAAAAGACAAACTTGGATTCAAGACTCTTTATTTACTTTACGTGACGCGTCGGAAAGAAACTTCTAGAAACACCGAGGCCGAGGCTAGTGGGGCGCATTGCCGCACTCACAGTCCCTAACACAGACTGAATTGGCAAACACTTGTGCGTTGTGCGTACTGCCAGGCCACTTCACAATTACGTGCATAAACTGGTACCTGTAGTCACACACCGCTTGTATGTTGAGGGAATGTTTGCCCTTTCTGTTGATGTAGTCCGTGGTGTTGGAGGACAAGAGAAGCTCTGGACATCCGGAAATTTGTTCTCAATTCATCATCCATGACAACGCCGTTGACGAAGTTGTCCCTCTGTCCCTTACCTTCTGGTCACGTGATGATGACAGCATCACGACGTCATCGTTTCCCCAAAAGTCACGTTTTGCCTGCCCACACGACAACGCGACCCCCGGCGTTCTCAGATTTCTCCACTCTGGAACCCGTTTTTAAAAAACACCATTTACACCCCCCACCCAAAATGCTGGCACCGTGTGGACGACAGGGCCAAACGAACACAAACTTCTCCGTTTCCACCAAAAAACGTTGTCGTGAGGACAGGGCCTGAAGCTCTGTTAGACTTGAGTTTTATTTGACCACAATGTGACCTGAAAGAACTGATTTAGCTGGAACTACAACTACAACAGCTGATTTGTGCTGTTAAACAAGTTTCTCATATAACATTACAGTCACAAACAAGTGTTTCAGTCAGTCACTCTCACCTTTTTGTTGAAAATCAAACTCGTAAACAGGACCATGAACACTCAGACTGATCACAGGCTTGAAAATGTGCTCTTTAAAGATCCCATGACATGGTACTTCTTGATGCTTTTATATGGCTCCTTAATGGTTCCCTAATACTGTAAATGAATCCTTCTTCAAAATCAACACTCAGTGCATGAGAAACAGAGATAAGATGAAAAAGAGTAATTTTTCTCTCTCTGAACAGGCCATTATGGGCGTTGTTGCTTGAACGCAAATGAGGAGAAAAGAGCTGGCCAATAGTAGAGGGTGGGGGCGTGGCCAAACTCCGCTCAGAGCGCTGAGCCCACAGCTGATCCATTTCCTTGTTTTTGCACGGGGGGAGAGATTTGAAGCATTGAAAAATAAACACATTTCCACAGAAAATAAAATTAAACCACTGCTGTTCAAAGGTCCAGAGGCTCAGATAAAGGACTTCCGAGCCTAGAAACACTCGGACGTGCCTTCAGGCAAATAAAAAAACACATTTCGCATTGCCTAGCGCATTCGCGGTCCAAACTCTCTGGGCGTGATTTACAGAGACGCTGAGTACAGACAGACGGGGGTGGAACTGCATTTGCATTTCTTTTTTCGATCTGACGTCAATAAGGTGCCTTGTTCAAAATCGCCCGTTTTGAGCTCCGATTTTTTGTAACGCAGAAAAGGATCGCAAATGCTCAGTTTAGACATTTCGCAACTTTTAACCATGGGGGGGGGGCTAAACAGGGTAGGGGAGCTCACATTAATGTTCAAAAACCTCAGAAAGTGAAAATTTCATGCCATGGGACCTTTAAATCAAACTTTTTTGACTATGTGCTAATGCGATCATTGTGTCACTGCTGAACATTCCACCTTATAGATGCATGTAAAACACCCCCAGCATGATGTCATTCCCAAAACAGCACATTTGTCCAAGTTTGGTAAACAGCACCAGGAAAGACGATGCGTTAAAACCACCCAGAGATTTGGATGTGGGAGAGAAAACCCACTGTATGGACTCTGGGTCTCTCCGTTTCTCATGAGTCATAACGGGAGGCGGAGAGAGGGACAGAAACAGAGAGACAAAAGTCGAGAGATGAAGAGAGAGAAAGAGTAAGAGGGATGGATGGAGAGGAAGGGAATAGGAGGAAGAGAAGGAGGGATGGGTACAGAGGGAGGGAGAGCGTGAGAGAAGGAGTGAGATGAATTGAGAGTGAAGAGGAGAGGGAGATGGAGAGGGAGATAGGAGAGGGAGATAGGAGAGGGAGATAGGAGAGAGAGGGGGGGTGGAGGGAGATAGGAGAAAAAGAGAGAGTGGGCGATAGGAGAGGGAAGGAGAGAGAGAAAAGGATATAGGAAAGAGAAACGCCACAACAGTTTTACTTATGAATGAATTGTGCATTTCCTCCTTTGCTATTCTAGTAATTCTCTTGGTCCTTCTCAAACACTGTCCAGGCATCTCACCCTGGCCCTCCTCTCCTCCACGCGCACTCTCTCTGGGTCACGCTCACAGCCTTTAAAGGTCCCATGGCATGAAATTTTCACTTTCTGACGTTTTTGAACGTTAATGTGAGCTCCCCTACCCTGTTTAGGGCCCCTCCCATGGCTAAAAGTTGCGAAATGTATAAACTGAGCATTTGTGATCCTTTTCCGGGTTTTAAAAAAAGGCAGCCCAAACGGGCGATTCTGAACAGGGAAGTTTCTGATGTCACACTCAGGGAAAAATGCAAATGCAGTTCCACCGCCCGTCTGTGTTTCTACCCACACTCTCTGGAACTCACGCCTATAGAGTTTGGACCGCAAACAAGCTACGCAATGCGAGATGCGTTTTTTTATTTGCCTGGAAACACGTGGATGTCCTTTATCCGACCCTCCGAACCTCTGAAACAGCAGTGGTTTAATTTTATTTTCTGTGGAAATGTGTTCATTTTTCAATGGAACGCTTCTCATATCTTCCTCCGTGCAAAAACGCGGAAGTGGGGCCAGCGCACACCGCACCGCTAAAGAGGAAAGAGTGGCCAAACTCTGTGTCCTCCTCATTTGCATTCAAGCAACAATGCCCATAATAAAGTGTTTGAGAGAGATATTTATGACTCTGACTGTGTTCATGAGGCTTTCTCATGCACTGAGGCTTCAAAGTTCAAAAGTTCAAAGTCAGCTTTATTGTCAATTCTGCCATATGTGTTCAACATACAGTGAATCGAAATTTCGTTTCTCTCTGGCCAGGTAGTGCAAAAAGACAGTGTACAAAATACAATATGAAGACAAAACACAACAAAAACTATCTAAGACAGAGATCTAAGTTAAAACTAAAGTCTACGGTCTAAAATCGGCTTGAAAAAAAAAATCGGCTTGATTTTGAAGAAGGATTCATTTACAGTATTTACAGTATTAGGGAACCATTAAGGCGCCATATAAAAGCATCAAGAAGTACCATCATGGGATCTTTAACCCCTGTTCTTATGAAGATCTGACAGAGCTGTGCATTCAATCAGATTTTAATCAAAATTCAGTTATTTTGATCATCTTAGGTCTCTTTAAAGGTGTAACCATCACCTGCTTGTTTCTATGGAGATGTCATTGCTCTGCTTGGTATGTTCCACAGTATGACATTAAACCGATCTACTTTACATTTATTCAATCACAGGTGGTTTTATAGTTCAGAAATACCTAGGAAAAACAGCCATTCTGAATGTGAGCGGCATCGCCTCTCCACAGATCTGACCTATAACTTGGTCTGGTTTGGTCTCCATGGAGATAGAAAGGTTTAATGCCATACTGTGAAACATTCCAGACAAAGCAAAAATATCTCCATGAAAAAGGCATTTGACGGGCCCTCCACCAGAAAAGTTACACAATGCAGCTTTAATGACGAGGTCTACAGACAGTCCTCTGTCAGTAAAAGCAGAGTTCCGACTTTTGGAGGAAGAAATTGGACTATGTTTTGGGTTTGTTGGAACATAGGGCTTCAAAATGAATCGTAGTCGAATTGAAATCACAATCAAATGAAAATAGCAATTTGAGTGGACACAATTTGCAAATCGCTATGTACCTCTAACTTCGCTAACTTCCTCCACAAGCAAAAAACTCCTATTTTATTCTGCATAAAAAACTGCTAACCCTGTAGTTTAGATTTGTAAAAACATGTTCTGAAATGTGATTCTTGTATTCAGTCTTTTTGGCAGGTGCAGTCACTATTATATTTTCCCCTTTTCGTTCAGCCCTAGTTGGCATGAAACATTAGTATTGTTTATTTTCAGGTACTTAATATTGGAAACCATTTTTATTGGATTTAATGAGACAAAATTACATTTTTATTATTATTATTATTATTATTATTATTATTTTGCCATATTGCCAAGACCAATTTTGACCTGTCTCCAGTAGTGTTATGATGCTCAACTCAACTTTCAATACTAAGAAATATACTTGTATATACTCAAACCCGACTCTGATACCACAATGATGATAAAAAGTAGGGATGTCCCGATCAGATTATTATTATACACTTATAAGTGCCTTGCCCAAGGACACAACGGCAGCGCTCATCTGTGGGATCACACACAGTCAACCCGTCAAGAGTGAGATTCGAACTGCCGCCCCTATTGTTATTGTTATTATTTAAGTATTATTTATCTTTCTGGGTGTCACGGATGAACTCCAGATGTCTGTGGTGAACGAAACATGGGGTACATCTGATAACAGGACATGTAGTTTGTCAGAAATCTTAATAACGAGCTGCAGAGCTTTCTCGGTGAAATAGTGGTGAGATGACACTTCAAATCGGGGTTTGACATGCTCCATAAGCACAAGAAATGCAGGGTTCTCTACAAAGGCGAATGGTAGGTCATTCATTGCGATCATTTGTGCTCCTGGCTGTGGTCTCCTGTGGCTTCACGCTGTCAAGGGGCATTTTTCTCTCCTTTTCAAACTCTCTTTGGGTGTTTGTTTTTGAGGTGCCGTATCGGTTTGTTGTGTTAAATGTACAGACACCTTTCCTTTCCACCCCTTGCAATCCCTAGTTTACATATCCCACAGTTTGCTATGGCAATGTTGTTGTTATCAACTTTATAGTATTTCCAGACCCAGACATACTCGCCAAACTTTATAGCATTCTTATAGCGCTCATTATAGCGCTCTTCTTATCTCCTCTCTGTACTCGCGCTTTGTGAAGCGCAGGCAGCTGCCTGCTTTCGTGTATTTAACCAATAGCGTATCATGCCGCACGCGTTGATGTTTCTGTGTGAAGTCTCACTCATAACCATAGATCTCATCTAGGGTATGTTAAAAAATAAAACGCATATATATTAGGGATGCAAATTATCGGTTAATTCATTAATTGATAGTTGATTGACCTTATCGATCGATTAACGATTAACTGATAAGCGGCGTTTTTCACCTGAATTTTAGTGTTTCAATAGGGTCTTTAAGAATATAAGCTATAGTAACATAACACTGAGTCAAAAATATATCATAGTATTATTATATTGTATATTCCTCAATTAATTATTCCTTAGTAAAAAGCAGACAAATGTATTGATGCTGAATAACAAAATACAGTAATCCCTCGCTCTATCCAATTTTTTTTTTTATAGTGTAACATTGTGTTCTGTCCTGATTGGCTAAGAGACTAGACCAGGACTGAACGTGGACTGGACCAGGTCTGAACCAGGTCTGGACCTGAACTGGACCGGGACTCGACCGGGTCTAGACCTGGACTAGACCAGGATTAAACCACCACGTGCCGCTGCTGGTTTCGCCGCGGCCCGCGCCCCGAGCCCAGGCGAAACCAGCAGCAGCGGCACGCATTCCGGGTTCGATCTGGGCTGCTGAGCAGTGCAGTTGGCGCCTGCGGTCGGCTGTGAGTCGAGCTTGGCGCAGCGCGGTTGCCTTGTTTCGGGTGCGCGTGTCCGCGGTTAATTACAATTAATGCATTTTGATCGACCAACGTCTTAATCGACAATTAACCGTTAATCGATTAATTGTTGACATCCCTAATATATATACATATATATCCGATCCTGATCGGGTGGTAACGTCCGATTCCGATCCGAAACCACGTGATCGGGGCCGATTTCCGATCACGTGATCGGATCGGGACATCCCTAATAAAAACACTCTTTATTTGCACGATAGAATGTGATTTTCAACATTAAATTGTAGTCATTTCTTTTCTATTCCCATGTGGTCTTATTTGTGTGCAAAGGTCCATGGGTGTATACTAGTGTATGTGCTCTTATACTTGTCTGATACAGCTCAAGATCATTCTAAAGACATTTAGGAAAGGTTCATTTCTGTCTTGTCGATGGGACTTTTTAGTATTGATACCTGCTCAAATGAGTATTGAGTTTTGATATCAATTATCAATACTTTTGACAGCCCCCCACCCCCCACCTCCCTTTTTTTAGTCAATGAAAACAGCTTAATGTGCATATGACTGGTTTGTGTACTCACTAAAACAAAGATTACATCATTATACGTAGCAAAGGTTTCACTAAAATATTGATACGGTCAGTGCTTGGTTGTAATGTAATAAAAAAATATAAAAAATCATAGCTAAATTTTGACTGTAACGTTCTTTGAGAGGAACAATCAGTTCTCCTGTTTAAGATCCAGAAGTCTAAGGTCGTTTTCACACCTGCCTTGTTTGGTTCGTTTAAAACGAACCAGAGTTCGTTTGCTCCTTTGATTCGGACCTTTTGGGCTGGTGTGAATAAAAACCAAAAATCTCCATCCGGAGCAAACAAGCGAACCGAGACCACCTAAAAAGCTCGGTCTCGGCACGGTTCCATTCAAACCGTGGTGTGGTTCGTTTGAGGTGAGAATGCAGACCGGATTCGATCCAACACAAGTTGGCTTTTTGTACTTCCCGAGTTCCCGTAGTATGTCGAGCGTTATGGGAAACCGAGGCTTACGAAACGAAACTAAATGAAATGAAACTAAACTAAACAAGGTTTACTTATGTTTTGCATGAAGAGCCTGAAGAGTCAGAACTTGATGTGCACATGAGCGCTGTCCTCCGTAGCCGTCTTGCCCTGTTCGTCTTTGGAAAATGATTGTAAAATACTGCAAACCTCACGATGCTGCTCAAACATTTGTGCGAACTGTAAAAACTGCAAATCATATCGCTATGACAACATTTAAAACAGCAACGCCATGATTCTCCTCCTTCCGTGTTTGGACACGGCGGTTTGACACGGCTCATTTCTGTCCAATCGCTGGACGACCTCAGCACACGGGGTTTTGTTTACAGATGTTGGTCCACTTTGAAAAAAAAGTACAGTGTGAAAGCGAACCGCGCCAAAATAAATTAAAAAAACAAAATTTGGTCCGGACCAAAGCAAGTGAACTATCGGACTTTTCTGGTTTGAAAACGACCTAAATAGCTTCTACAATTAGCATCACACCCCCAGGGAATGTTAATGACATCAGTTGGAAGGTATGAACTGCCTGGTTTTATTTTTGTTTTTCTTCTCGTGATGTTCAGCAGATTTGACATGTGCAGAGGTAATTCCAGTTCTGTTACCTAGCAACCATGACATTAACAAGGGCCAAACACTAAATTACACAAGAGATTCATTAGACTAATAAAATCGATGACAACACCTTTATTGTGTTAATGCCACAAACTGTGAAACTATGACATATATTTACCACAGGTACTATCCCACAAACCAAGTCGGAAATAGGAAAATGTGAAAACCACCCACAGTCATATGTACTTAAGAAACTACACATCTTACTTTCATTTCATCTGTTTTTGCTCTTAAATTTATTGGTGCACTGTGTAACGTTTGGTTTGGGGGGGTGCCACCTCCTTTTTTCATTTCTCTACCTGGAATGTTCCACAGTATGACATTAAATAGCTGTACCTTATGATAAAAGGAGAAATTCAATTTGTCAACTGGACAAAGTTTGTTTGGTCGAAAACGTTTCACCACTCATCCGAGAGGCTTCGTCAGCTCTGGTTCTAGTGGTGGTTAGACCCTGTTTATATCTAGCTGCAGGGAGGAGCTCCCTACACTGAAATAGCTCTGAAACTATCTCCACTAATCTGTCTCTTTGTTTTCCAAATTACTCTGGCGACTAGTTTAGCCTCCCTATTCAAGCCTAACGACCCTCTCCACCCCTCTGCCCTGGATTGTCTGCCCTAATGTTTCTTTGTCTGTTTTTGACTTGGTTTGAGAATCGAATTATAAATGGGAGACAAGTTATGTCTAACTTCCCCATTTCTGTTTAACGACGAAACAGGGTCTAACCAGCACTAGAACCAGAGCTGACGAAGCCTCTCGGATGAGCGGTGAAACGTTTTCGACCAAACAAACTTTGTCCAGTTGACAAATTGAATTTCTCCTTTTATCATGGATTCTACCTGGACGACTGAGGGACTCTTCACGCAGCTCTACCTTATATTTATTCAATTACAGGTGATTTTATAGCTCAAAAATACCTAGAAAAAAAACAGGCGTTCTGACTGTGAGCGGGGTCGCCTCTCCACAGATCTGACCTGTAACTTGGTCTGGTTTGGTCTCCATGAAGATAGAAAGGTTTATTAATACCATCCTGTGAAACATTCCAGACAAACTAATAACGTAAAAGCATGTGGCGGACCCTCCACCGGAAAAGGTAGACAATCTGTTACATATTTATGATTTTAGTTCAAAATAATAGTGAGGTTTTGTTCATATTTTGAACTCCTCTAAGTCTAAGGTCTCTTAAAACAATTTCCCTTGTGGATCAATAAAGTTTGTCTAAGTCTAAGTCTCTGTGTCTCCTCAGCCTGGTGGACGATCGCTGTGTGGTGCAGCCTGATGCAGGAGACCTCAACAATCCTCCGAAGAAGTTCAGAGGTGAGACTTTTAAACCTGACCCAGACTGTTCTCTAGTCTTCTATGGAGTCAGTCATTTGCTTTAAATTGGAGCGTTCTGAAATCAGAACCCCTTTCCAGACAAACTCACTTTTCTATTTGACAGTTCTTGTTGGGTACTGAAGACTTTGGATATTTGGAACTTTGAACTTTGAAAGGATATGAAAAGAATTTGAACTTTGATTTTCATTTATATTAAACGGTTTCCAGTGGTACAGTTATTCCTCACTTACCTTATGCATTCTGAGCATCCTCATTTTTCCACCGCTATGGATTTATATGTGTCTATGGCAAAGCTAACGAGCACTTCCTGATTATCAGACAGTAAAACACTTTATAATTACATAAAGACATACACAGACTTATTTTGAGCTGGTATATCTGTACTGGGGCAAGACGCATCAAATACATGGGAAAAATAGGTGCTTTAGACTAATTCTGGGGTTAGCATATCTTCAATATTATGCTTATGAGAGTCAAGATGTTGGTTGTTGTTAATTAAAAAAACATTAAGCCATACAATTAATATGGACATTTGTGGAGCCAATTCCAAACAAATAGGGAGTGATTGGGCTCAACATTTGTAGACCTTGAGTTTGATTATTATCCGAGGCCATGGTTCTCGACCGGAAAAAGGTGGTTTGCCCTCTCCGGGTGGGTGGAGAGTCCTTGCCTCAAGTGGAGGAGTTCAAGTATCTCGGGGTCTTGTTCACGAGTGAGGGGAGGATGGAGCGTGAGCTTGACAGGCGTATCGGTGCAGCGTCGGCAGTGATGCGGTCGTTGTACCGGACCGTTGTGGTGAAGAGGGAGCTCTCAATTTACCGGCCAATCTACGTTCCTCCCCTCAGCTATGGTCATGAGCTCTGGGTAATGACCGAAAGGACAAGATCGTGGATACAAGCGGCCGAAATGAGTTTCCTCTGCAGAGTGGCTGGGTGCACCCTTAGAGATAGGGTGAGGAGCTCAGTCACACGGGAGGAGCTCGGAGTAGAGCCGCTGCTTCTCCACATTGAGAGGAGCCAGCTGAGGTGGCTCGGGCATCTGTTCCGGATGCCTCCTGGACGCCTCCCTCGGGAGGTGTTTCGGGCATGTCCCACTGGAAGGAGGCCCCGGGGAAGACCCAGGACACGCTGGAGGGACTATGTCTCCCGGTTGGCCTGGGAACGCCTTGGGGTCCCCCCGGAGGAGCTGGAGGAAGTGTCCGGGCTGAAGGAAGTCTGGGAGTCCCTGCTTAGACTGTTGCCCCTGCGACCCGGCCCCGGATAAGAGGAAGAAAATGGATGGATGGATGGAGTTTGATTATTTTTCTCAGAAACAGTAACTCTCCCACAGATGTGTGTCGGCCCCTGCCCTCCATTTGAAATAATGACTTCCTGTTCTAGTTCTATGTATGTGACAATAGTGCTTCATTCTCTTGCCTGTTGTTTAGGGCACATGTAAGCTTCAGGCTATTTTCACAAACTTTTCACTGTCTTTAGTTATACAGAGCCTTCTTTCATATTCGCTGCTATGTGTAGTCACCTCCATTTAAGAAAGCTATGCCTTTATTAGTCCCACAGTGGGGAAATTCCATTTCTGCATTTAACCCATCCTGTTATTAGAAGCAGTGGGCAGCACATTACTGCGCCCGGGGACCATCTCCATGATCTTCTTGCTTCGGCTTGGTCAGGACCTCAGCTGGAGGATTTACCTATGGTGCATGTTTTGGGTTGGTGGGGGAAACCGGAGTGCCCGGAGGAAACCCACCCAGACACGGGGAGAACATGCAAACTCCACACAGAAAGGCCCAGGTGACCCGGGGATCGAACCCAGACCATGCATGCAAACTCACACAGAACATACACAGAAAGGTCTGGGCGACCCGGGGATCGAACCCGGAACGGCGTATAGAGCAGTTCACAGTGTTAAAGGGATAGTGCGTTTTTAAAAAAAAAAGTTAATCTGTATGGGTTTCCTTCTAAAACTTACGTGAGTTGACCCTGGCTTACCTCTGACAGTCTCAGCTGATCCCGGTTCGGCTCGCTTTCTGGAGCCCACGTAAGTAGGTCCGGTAACTTCCCTGGAACATGAAATAAAGCTTGTTTTTCTTCTCAAAAAACATTTGTTAGAAAGGTGATATATTTGCATCCCAAACAGTTGTCCACGAAACATCCAGCAGCGTATTTCGCATTTGCGTATTGTCTCTCTCCACTCGTATCACTACGCCCATGTTAACTCTATCAGCCTGTTCACTTGTAACCTTCGGCGTAGACATCCGCTGAAGGTGAACAGGCTTCAGCTTCTTTGCTTCATTGCAAACTGGGAATGACACATGAGCGCAGTGAGGCAGCATAGAAATGAACTATGAACTGCGCTATGGAACTTTTTTGTTGGGGGTCCGTCACCTGCTTGTTTCTGTGGATATGTCATTGCTCTGCCTGGAATGTTCCACAGTATGACATTAAACAGCTCTACAGTTCTATCTATTCAGTTAAAGGTGGTTTAATAGCTCAAAAATACCTAGAAAAACAAACAGCCATTCTGATTGTAAGCAGGGTCGCCTCTCCACAGATCTGACCTGTAACGTGGTCTAGTTTGGTCTCCATGATGATAAAAAGGTTTAATACCATACTGTGAAACATTCCAGAAAAAGCAATAACATCTCCACAAAGAAAAACATTTGTCGGGCCCTCCAGAAAAGTTACACAATGCACCTTTAAAGAAGTCTCCAAACCCATAGCAACAAACTGAATAAATGAGTGTGAACCATTGTTACATATGTGTTTTTGCAGCCCGTCCTGGTTTTTGCTGTGAAAAATGTGCTTTACAAACAGAAGGCTGAAGGCAGAATCAGATTGGAGAAGTTTCTATTCTTAGCGCTCGTACAGGAAGTAGGAGTTTCATGTTTGTGTAATGCATCATTTACATTCTTGTGCAGCGTTAACATTAGCAACATTTTCAGGAGTGTTTAACGGAGAAATCAGGTCAGTGTTCCTCCATAAGCGTGCATCAAAATAAGTCATGTTTAGGGATGGGAATTGATAAGATTTTTACGATTACAATTCCATTATCGATACTGCTTAACGATTCAATTCTTTATCGATTCTCTTTTCAATTCTAATTTGGGGAAAAAAGGAGAACAAACTGTTTGAGTAGCACCAAGATTAGCACTAGTCCTGGTCTAGTCCTGGTTTAGTCCTGGTCTAGTCCTGGTCTAGTCCAGATCTAGTCCTGGTCTAGTCCTGGTTTAGTCTTGTTCTAGTCCTGATCTAGTCCTGGTCTAGTCCAGCTTTAGTCCTGGTCTAGTCCTGGTCTATTCCTGGTCTATTCCTGTTTTAGTCCTGGTTTAGTCCCGGTTTAGTGCACAGGCTAATGTTGACACAAGCCGCTGCTTTCACCTAATATCTCCATTTGATGCAGAAATATGATAATAATTATGACTCACCCCGTGTTGCTGTGTGTTTTCGGATAATTTGCGTATCTCCACATGTAAACGCGTATCGTGTGTTTCGGAGCTAAATCGCACTCTGTACACGAGCTCCGGAGAAACGGACGTGCCCCAAACCTGTCCTGAAGGTCTCCCGAACATGTCATGTGTCCAAGTTAGGGATGTCAACAATTAATCGACTTACAATTAATTGTCGATCAAGACGTTGGCGGAACAAAATGCATTAATTGTAACTAGAGGGCGCTACTCTGGAATGTGAACAGGAGATGCGAACCCACTCGCGAGAAAGACCATAGCGTTACATCATGTAACCCTTTCCTCTCTAGATGTTGCCATACAACTCACAGTAGAGCTGGACCTAGAACCATATATTTTTGAAATTATAAAAGCATGTAACTTACATGCTGCGCGTGGTCACGAAACAAGGCAAAGAGCCGCAATTCTGGTTTAGACCTGGTCTAGTCTTGGGCAGGGCGCACCGCGCTCATTCAACGGCACTGCCATGTTCCGGGACGCAACGCACACCAACCCTTCGGAGAAGTGTGCGACACGTGAACCAGCGGCGCAAGGCCGTGCGTACACCGGGGCTGCGAGCACGAAATCGATCCGCGGCGCCCGGACTGCGTACTCTCAGCCCGAGCCACAAACCAGCCACACGAAACCAGCAAAGAGCGGCACGTGGTAGTTTAATCCCGGTTTAGTCCAGGTCTAGACCTGGTCCAGTCCTGGTTTAGTCCAGGTCCAGTCCAGGTTTAGACCTGGTTTAGACCTGGTCTAGACCTGGTTTAGTTCTGGCCTAGACCTGATTTAGTCCACGTTTAGTCCTGGTCTAGTCTGTTAGCCAATCAGGACGCAGAACACAATGTTACACTATAAAAAAAAAAGTTACACTATAAAAAAAATTTTTTTAAATTAAAAATCCACGAAACAGCGAGGCCACGAACAGTGAACCGCGATAGAGCGAGGGATTAATGTATTTTGTTATTCAGCATCAATACATTTGTCTGCATTTTACTAAGGAATAATTAATTGAGGAATGTACAATATAATAATACTATGATATATTTTTGACTCAGTGTTATGTTACTATAGCTTATATTCTTAAAGACCCTATTGAAACACTAAAATTCAGGTGAAAAACGCCGCTTATCAGTTAATCGTAAGTCGATCGATAAGGTCAATCAATTATAGATTAATGAATTAATCGATAATTTGCATCCCTAGTCCAAGTAGAAGTTAAAAGTCCATTTTCATGTCCTTTAGTGTCCTGCAGTGCCGCTTACATCAGACCCCCCAGGATTTCGCGGGCATTTTTTGTGATTGTTGCGGGGCTAAAATGTTTGAATTTGCGTGAACTTTTCCAAAAAGTTGCGATAAAAATTGCGGTGCTTTCAAAGGTTTTTGTTGCGATTTTGTTGCGGGAGGAAGTGAAAGTTGCGATAAATAGTTGCGATTTTCCCTTTTTGTAATTAAAATTGAGTAATATTTTGAATACTGAGTTATTACTGACAAAGAATAATACAAAGACACAGAGATCACAGATATGGTTCTTAAACAACCTTACCAACATCGAAAATAAATTACTACTAGGAGGGGAACTGTTTCGCCCGGTCTTTTGCTGTTATTTTTGTGGGCAAAAGGCACCGCAGACATGTTTCTTTGCCATTAGAAGCCGTGTCCCAATTCCCAGAGTACACAGTTCGGAGTGTGGTTTGAAAGGCATGTGCGTCATTTCTTTTTTGTCCCATGCGCAGTTAACACGCGGTCCGAAGACCGCAATCGTTTCCATGGGAATCGGGGCATGAACCAAGCGTGTGAAAAAGCACACTTCGCGCACTCATATATCCCAGCATGCACCGCGCACTACTTCTTCTACATTCTACATTTACAATATTGTTAAAGGTCCCATGGCATGAAATTTTCACTTTATGAGGTTTTGAACGTTAATGTGAGCTCCCCTACCCTGTTTAGGCCCCCCCCCCCATGGCTAAAAGTTGCAAAATGTGTAAACTGAGCATTTGCGATCTTTTTCTGCGTTTGAAAAAAAGACAGCTCAAACAGGCGATTCTGAACAAGGGAAATTTCTGACGTCACACTCGGGGAAAAATGCAAATGCAGTTCCACCCCCGTCTCTGGAAATCCCGCCCAGAGAGTTGGGACTGCAAACAACCTACGCGATGCGAGATGCGTTTTTTTATTTGCCTGGAGGCATGTGAGAGTGTTTCCAGGCTCGGATATCCTTTATCCGACCACCCGCACTGGCCTGTCTCTGTCCTCCTCATTTGCATTCAAGCAACAACGCCCAGAATAAAGTGTTTGAGAGAGATATTTATGACTCTGACTGTCTTCATGAGGCTATCTCATGCACTGAGTGTTGATTTTGAAGAAGGATTCATTTACAGTATTAGAGAACCATTAAGGCGCCATATAAAAGCATCAAGAAGTACCATGTCATGGGATCTTTAAAATACATGAGTTGCAGTAAATAAACAAATACATAGCAGAATGTAACACAAAGGTGCATTGTGTAACTTTTCTGGTGGAGGGTCTGTCTCCGTGGAGATGTTATTGTAGGGTGACCAGATGTGCCTTTTCAACTGGGATCAGTTTTGAGCCCTGTGTCCCCTGTCACAGCAGGCTTATCCAAAACTATTGATTTGTCCCAATTTTGTACAAGAAATGCCCCAGATATCCCTATTTTGACCACTTTGATACCCACCAGCAGTAAAGAGGTGAATACATTGCCATTTGTTTAGCTAAAATACAGAAAACAGAGCTTGAAAATGACCATAACAAAAAGCAGTCACAAGTCCCTCAGATTATGATTGACCCACAAAGTAAGTTATGAATGGACAATTAGATACACTTACATTCTCTTTTCACAAATTTATTTATACAGTGGTACCTCACCTTACGAAATTAATTCGTTCCAGAAGTGGTTTCGTAACGTGAATTTTTCGTAAGTTGAGTAGCTATTTCAATGGAAAAGGCCTGATCCGTTCCAAGGTTTTTTTTATAGTGTAACATTTTTTTTTATAGTGTAACATTTGTGTTCTGCATCCTGATTGGCTAAGAGACTGTAGACCCAGGACTAAACGTGGAATAAACCAGGTCTAGACCAGAACTAAACCAGGTCTAAACCAGGTCTAAATCAGGTCTAAACCAGGTCTAAACCTGGACTGGACCTGGACTAAACCAGGATTATCCCGGGACATAGCAGTGCCGTTGGATGAGCGCGTTGCTTGTGTCTCTGCGCTCCTTGCGCGTTCCGCGCTAGAGCTAAGGTCTAAACCAGGTCTAGACCAGGTCTAAACCAGGTCTAAACCAGGACCGGACCAGGTCCAGACCCGGACCAGACAAGGATTAAATCACCCCGTGCTCGCCCGCGCGTGCTTGGCCCCAAGGGGGAGGCACGGCCCGGGCGCCGCGGCTCCATCCCGTGCCCCCCCCCCACGCTTCACTATAAACACATTCCTTTGAAAATCTATGAAAGTTCGAGTGTTCAAACGAGAGAGAAATGCGAGAAAAGCCCAACTCCAATCTGAGAAAAGCGTAGAATGTGTGTGGTGAGGCATTTACAGGTCTAAAACATGTAGAACAATTGCAAAATACAAACTTGTCCTACCTCGTGGACCTCTCCCACCCCGGGCCACCTCTGGAACCTAACCCCGTGTGTGTTGATAAAGTGTATTTACATTTCGGGGCGTGCATCTGAGCGCGCATCTGAGCGCGCATTAATTGAATTTTTGAGATTTTGCGTTTCGTAACTTGAATTTTCTTTCGTATCTAGAGACCAAAATTTAACGTGAAGGCGTTTCGTAACTTGGATTTTTCGTTTGTAGAGTCTTTCGTAAGGTGAGGTACCACTGTACTAACCTTCCCAACCCGGGTGTGCCCCAGTTTTGAATTTTGAAAATCTGGTCACCCTATGTTATTGCTTTGTCTGGAATGTTTCACAGTATGGTATTAATGGAGACCAAACCAGGCCAAGTTACAGGTCAGATCTGTGGAGAGGTGATCCCACTCACAGTCAGAATGCCTGTTTTTCTAGGTATTTTTGAGCTATGAAACCACCTGTAAATGAATAAATGTAAGGCCGAGCTGTTGATGGACCTCCAACCAAAAAGTTACATAATGCAGCTTTGAATTATGAACACAATTATAAGCTAATTACCAGTATTTAATCTTCTTCAGCTCAAATCTGATCACATTGCAGAAATGATCAAAAATAGCACTAATACCAAGAAAAGGTACACACCATCAATATTCATATGTCAAAACCTTCCCTGTTTTGGCATAACATTTGTGTATTCATGAAGAGGGTTCAGTATTCATCAGTTAACATCTTGCAGTATGTCATGAAAGCGAAGTACATTGTGCATATATTGTTACCGATCGCTTTAGTCTGTTCATGTGTTAGACCAGTGCTCAGAACCATGTGTTAGGTTAGGGTTAGGGGCAGGGCTGTTGAACCTGGTGCTGTGGGGGAGTCTGTAGTTTGAGTGGACTTTGAGTGTCCTCTGCTATGGTCAGCTGCTGCAGACATGAGAGACATGAGGCCTGGGCTGTCACCAGACTCATCAGAGCTGAATGTAAACAGGGAGAGGAGGAGAAGAGAGGAGAGAGGAGAAGCAGAGAGTAGAGGAGAAGAGAGGAGAAGCGGAGAGGAGGAGAAAGGAGCAGGGGTATGTGGGGTGTTGTAGAGATGCTTGATTATGAGAAATAACACCATTATTGAAAATCACAATTATTTGTTTAGAGTAGGGGTTACCAACGCTGTGCCCGCGGGCGACCATGCGCCCCGAGGACCCCTTTACGGCGCCCGCAAGGCATACACCAAAAATAGCACTTCTCATATTGCAACTCAATATACATGTATATATATATATATATATAAGTTTCATTTTTTTATTAATGCTTACATTATGCAGATGTTTCAAATTACGTTATATAAAATAAAAAAATTCAAGTAGAAATATTTGATATCAAACTCGCCTCTTTCTAAGTCAAAGATCATTCGTATGTGGCCGCCACGCTTCTTTCCTGACACGTTGACCAAGTGAAGTGATGATGAGGAGTTAGCCTGTTTGTGCTTTTGCCCCAAAAATCATGGCCGAAAAGCGAAAAAGGACATACTGTTTTAACAGTGATTGGGAAGAAGAGTTCTTTTTTACGTCATTTAAAGAGAAATGTCTGTGCCTTATTTGTGGGACGACTGTTGCAGTACCAAAGCGGCACAATGTGGAGAGGCACTTCAAAACCTGCCACCAAAGCTTCGATGTGAACTACCCACCTGGGAGCGCATTACGGACAGAAAAAGCCCGTGGGTTAAAGGCAGCTTTAGACAAACAACGGACTTTTTGCACGAGGCCAGGGAAAAAAATCACAGAACGCAACTGAAGCCTCGTTTAGAGCTGCGCATTTTTTGATAAAGAACAAGAAACCTTTTTCGGATGGGGAGGTTTTTAAAAAGCTATGATGCTTGTCGCTAACACATTATTCAAAGATGAGAAACATGGTCCCGATGTCATCTCTGCACTCTCCGATGTCCAGCTTGGAGCAAGTACAATGGCTGGATGAGTGTCATCTTTGTCTGAACTTAACAGAGCAGCTGGACCGGGATCTCGCTACGTGCAGGTGGTTTAGTATCCAGTGTGACGAGTCGGTAGACAGCACCAGCACGGCTCAGCTGATCATATTTATCCAAATGGTGTTTGATGATTTTTCTACAAAAGAACTCCTGACACTTCTGCCACTGAAGACAACGCGGGGAGTTGACACCTTGTTTAAAATTATTGCTGTGTAAATTACTGATAATTGTGGAAAATAATTATTATTGAAATGTGAGCAATCACTTCACATAGTGTTATAATAACTACTGCAATTTTAATATCACTATTATAACGTTAGTTATCCATGCAGTTTTGTTATTTAGGAAGTTTGTAGCAAACAGGTCCTGTGTAGCCCTTCATACTACTCAGTGCCCATGAAGTAGCCCTCAGCCTCAAAAAGGTTGGTGACCCCTGGTTTAGAGAGAGGAGGTGGGGCATGAGATGAAGTGAAAGGAGGTAAATAATAATAGAAATGTCTTCCACTTGTACTGAAGCCTCTCAAAGCTACACTGTGTCTTTCATTCACTCCATGCTCAGTAATGGTGAATATTGTAGCCACAGCTGACAGAAGTGTGGCTGCCATTCACGCACACACCACTGTCATACTAGACAAGGTGGGTGAAGTGTCTTGCCTAAGGATACAATTACAGAACTCGGTCTGTGTGGAAATCAATCGGCCAATGTTTTGTTTGGGAGACCAGCGTTCTGACCACTGAGTCACTGTCGCCCCTGTAGGTGAACATGTAGTTTGGGCATCAGGTTTAGGTGGGAGTGATTGACAGAAGGATTAGCCAATCAGAGAAATCTTCTGTGCTATTAAAATAAACATGAGGAAAAAAAGAAATCTTAATCCTGTTGTACACAGTTCACACTGTAGAGTTGTGGAGTTGCGGAGCTGTAAAGTTGTAAAGTTGTAGAGCTTTGTAGAGAGTTGTAGTTCTAGAATTCTCCAGTTCTACAGCTCTAATTTCAAGATTCAAAGCTTTTATTGTCATATGCACAGTAAAGAAACACGTTTTCATTGTACAGGGAAACGTGTTTCTTTACTGTGCATATGACAATACAAGCTTTGAACCTTGAATCTAGAGCTGTAGAGTTCTAGAGCTGTAGAGCTGTAGAACTGTAGAGCTGTAGAACTGTAGAACTGTAGAGCTGTAGAGTTCTAGAGCTGTAGAGTTCTAGAGCTGTAGAGCTGTAGAGCTGTAGAACTGTAGAGCTGTAGAGCTGTAGAGTTCTAGAGCTGTAGAGCTGTAGAGCTGTAGAACTGTAGAGCTGTAGAGCTGTAGAGTTCTAGAGCTGTAGAACTGTAGAGCTGTAGAGTTCTAGAGCTGTAGAACTGTAGAGCTGTAGAGTTCTAGAGCTGTAGAGCTGTAGAACTGTAGAGCTGTAGAGTTCTAGAGCTGTAGAGCTGTAGAACTGTAGAACTGTAGAGCTGTAGAGTTCTAGAGCTGTAGAACTGTAGAGCTGTAGAGTTCTAGAGCTGTAGAACTGTAGAGCTGTAGAGTTCTAGAGCTGTAGAGCTGTAGAACTGTAGAGCTGTAGAGTTCTAGAGCTGTAGAGCTATAGAATTGTAGAGCGGTAGTGAGGCCAGTCCTGTCCTCTGAGCAGCTCATGAGTCTTAGTCTAAAGTAAACACTGAGCTCTGAGCTTTTATTCAGTGGAAACACAGGGTTTTGCTTAAGTGCTGCATACAGGGTTTTCCTCTGAAATTCGTCTGGGTCGGCCCAGGGTCAGTACAACTTTTAAACTGATGTTCTATGATGCAGTTTATTTTGAATGCCATTCATGTGAAGCAATTAATAACGCACACATATCACATATTCACGTACAATCAGCTAATCCCCCAGATAATCCCCCCGGAGCTCAGATTTTGGAGCCACTGTATCACAGACTTGTGGCCCTGTATTGTAGTATGTTATCAGCTACTTTAGGCCACAAGTACAAGAAGTGTGATGACGTGAAACTGCGATATGAGTTTTATATGTCATGTATATAAAATCCCCCCAAACACATTTCATAGAGCTGACCCGAGTAAAAAAATAAAAATAAAAATCTGTATCTTTTTAATAAAATGCAAGTCCATCCATTTCCTGTTTCCTGATTATCTAGAATGTTCCAGAGTGTCGCATTAAACAACAGTATATCCATGGAGACAAGCATAACACCAGTATTTTTTTCAACATTTGTACAATGGATAAGTTTATTAGTATACTGTGGAACATTCCAGGCAAATCAATAACATAGCAGGTAATGGACATGCCCCTAGAAAAGTTCCACAGTGAAGCTTTAACTGGCCCTACACAGTTTATACATGCAAAGGCTGTGTTTTGTCTATAGTCCAGACACTGAGCAGACGATGGGGTGGCAGGGAGCTCCGGGACACAGGAATCTCCGACAACTATAATTCTGTAACAGTCTCATCATGCTCTCTTTTCACAGAGAGTCGGAGAGAGAGAGAGAGTGAGAAAGAGAGAAGGAGAGAGAAAGGGAGGGAAGAGTGATGACGAGAGAGACAGATACAGAGAGGGGAGGGGAAGGGAGGGAGAAAGGGAGTGAAAAGGGAGCGAAACAAGGAAAGAGGGGGGCGAAAGTGAAAGGGGAGTGAGAGGGAGAGAGAGATAGTGGAGGAAGAGGAAGTGTCAGAGGAAGCCATTGGCCGTGCTACATTCTCTGTGTGTTTTTATGATCTTTTCCTGTCGTCTGCCACAGGATATGAGCTCCAGATATAGGACTGTATTAAAGACAGATTACACAGGCCGCTTATTGCATTGTAATGATCATTATTAGAGTCCTGAGCCACTTTCATTTATACCAGTACTGTTGTGGAAAAAATTATGTATCTCTTGATGATAAATAATTAATCCATTTGCGCAGCCCGATAAGTTTTTGGAATAGTCATAGTCATAGTTTGCTTTATTGTCGAAAACAATCATGTACATGTACACAGAGTGAATTCGAAATTTCGTTTCCCCACTAACCAGGCAGGACAGTGATAGAGTGGGTCGGGGAGGGGCCGCTGCGCATGCGCGCGCCGCCGACTGGGAGATGCAGAGTAGAAAAGATGCAATACAATTTGCAATACAATTTAACAACAGGTAATGACAGAAAAACAATTGGAGATATAACATACGGTGATCTTTTTCGTTGGCAACAGAAGGAAGGGTGTGGGGGGGATCAGATTGGAAATCAATGAAATTGATTGAACCGAGAGCAGAGATCAGACCTTAACTAAAGACAGGGAACATTTCTACTCAATCATGTCAGTGTGTCAGTGTCAGTGTGTGATAGTGGGTGCCATGTTTATGTAGAGTCCAGATAACAAACCACATCTGTGGCCTTGGAAGTGTTCATGCAGGGAGGCGAAGTCAAAACACAGATAACCATTGGAGCCACACAGATTTTCACAGGGAGACATAAATTATCCAGAGGGATTAATTTAGCATGATGAAATACATTTTTAGAGACCCAGGTGAGCAATTTAGATTGAGCTTGGGTTTTGCCAGACCCCCATCTTCATATCGCCATGAATATTCATGAGAGATCTCATTAGTTCCTCTTGGCACACAGACTGCGCTGCGTTGGCTTTACACAGTTCTGTAAGCATGCCCATGATGATATCCAACCGCCGAGATGTTTCCTTTGGTTGAAACCCTTCCAAAAGGTCCTCAACCTGACCCACTTTCTGATGTAATCCTTTCACGAGATCCCCTACGGCTTCACAATGGCTCGAAATTGCGGCAGACAGCTTGGGGGACTCTTTACTTGCTGCCAGCTTACAAATTTTGCGATAGATCATGGACAATCCCAGGCCAATTAACAGATGTCCAGCTATCAGAAATCCGAATACGTAAATATCCTCCACATCCTCCAGGTACATTGGTGCCAAACATACGACTTGCCACGCACGATACGAGTCCCTCGCATATCCAGCAGCAAAAGTACCATCCGGACACACTGCTTCTCCCGGAGCGGCACTCCTCCGTGAAAAAAGAGTATCAATCGTGCTGAGGGTCCAGCTGATCACAGAATACAGACAAAGGTTTATTCTTGTTACAGCAGATATGGTATTTATACAGAAATACAAATTACATACATATCAAAGCAGAGTGACTTTTGTTTCACAGGCTTGTGCTAATCAACTTCCATTTGAGGACAGTTAAAGGACGGTTGTGTCTGCTGAGCCTTTGCACATGATGCTCTGGTCTCAGGTCAAAATCACAAATCACAAAGACGGATTGAGAGAAATCTTTTCTTCACAATATAAATTTCTAGCACACAGTCAAAATAATTACACAATCAGAGCTTAACATGTTGATGAACCAAAGATTGTTTTTTTGTCAAATTTACCAAAGCAATGCTCTAACCAGCCCCACACTGCAGTTTAAAGAGCCTATATTACACTATTTTCTGTTCTATGTTATAATGTTTCCTCATTTTGTTTGTGTCATTCACATGTTTAACACACAAACCCTGCCTATTCGGGCTGAGTTCTTCTCTCAAACACTCTTCCACCTTGTGATGTCCACTGTGTTTTTAAACATAGAATCATTTGGATGATTTCAGATCTGGAATTGCCGATCTCTCCTGAACTAAAGATAAAAAGAGCTGGAACAGAGCATTTTGAGCTTGGGAGATGTACAGTAGACAGATTAATAATAAAGGATTACGTGTGAATGAAACAAAACACAACTGTATGTTTTTGAGGAAGAACAACATTATAACATGGCTTAAAACTCACAAGAGTCAGGTTGTATAATATTTGTACAAACTACCATTATTTCTATCATACAGCCAACAACACTTTTCAATGTACATTCAGACTTTATGCTCGCTATTCCAAGACCTTTGATATTTTAAAGATCCCATGACATGGTACTTCTTGATGCTTTTATATGGCTCCTTAATGGTTCCCTAATACTGTAAATGAATCCTTCTTCAAAATCAACACTCAGTGCATGAGAAACAGAGATAAGATGAGAAAGAGTCATAAATGTCACTCTGGAACACTCCATTATGGGCGTTGTTGCTTGAATGCAAATGAGGAGGACAGAGGTGGCCTGTAGTAGGGGGTGGGGGCGTGGCCAAGCTCTCCGCTCCGCTCTGTGAACCACTTCCGTGTTTTTGCACGGGGGGAGAGATGAGATGCATTCCATTGAAAAATAAACACATTTCCACAGAAAATAAAATTAAACCACTGCTGTTTCAGATATCCACAGGCTCAGATAAAGGACTTCCGAGCCTAGAAACACTCGCAAGTTCCTCCAGGCAAATAAAAAAACGTATTTCGCATTGCGTAGCTCCTCCGCAGTCCAAACTCTCTGGGCGTGATTTACAGAGCCGCTGAGTACAGACAGACGGGGGTGGAACTGCATTTGCATTTTTTTTTCGATCTGACGTCAATAAGGTGCCTTGTTCAAAATCGCCCGTTTGAGCTCTGATTTTTTCTAACGCAGAAAAGGATCGCAAATGCTCAGTTTAGACATTTCGCAAGTTTTAACCATGGGGGGGGGGGGGGGGGGGCCTAAATAGGGTAGGGGAGCTCACATTAACGTTCGAAAACCTCAGAAAGTGAAAATTTCATGCCATGCGACCTTTAAGTTGTACTGCAGAAAATAACTTGGTTAAGGTGGGATTATTTTTAAATAATGTAATGTAAAAAAAAATAAATGTGTGTTCTCTTTCATTATGGATGTTTTTATTGCACTGAAAAAACAGAAAACATGTGTCCTTGCAGGCTCGCATCTCCACAAACCCGACTTGTTTCCATGGAGATGTTGTTTCTTTGGCTAAAATATTGCACAGTATGGCATTCACCTTATTTACCTCTAAGAATGAGAGAATGGAGAATGTTTTCAACTTTGTACTTCCATGGAATCATGCAGGTGTCATGTCATCTCCTGAAAGTTACACACTGTAGCTTTAAATAAAACTACACAGAACTGGTGACTTGGCATTGATCTTGTGGACTTTGCGTAAACTGCAGCTGTTTTGCAGCATCAACACCAAACTAATATTTAACGTCATCGTCTCAGAGGAAAGTTAAAGCAACAAAGTTCCCTCCCCCAAACCCAAAGAGAGAGCTTCTGCTGGAGCCAGGGGACTTTGTGCCCTGAGCCATGTCTCGATAACATCTCAAAATTTTTCTACTTCATCAGATGAAAAACTTCCTGTTAGATTCTTGTGTCGGGGTCAGTGGTCAACTACGTCTGTTTCTGTATTTCTAGCTCTTGACTTTTAGTTCAGATTTGAGACAGACAATTTCATAATAAGATAAGATAATCCTTTATTTGTCCCACAATGGGGAAATTGCAGTGTCACAACGCAAGTTTCAGAAACAGTTGGAAAAAAGAGCATGCATCAAAAATTAAGATAAATAATAATAAGTATGTTACCTGGCCAGCCAAATGATATCTCTCTGTATTTGCTATACAGCGCGATACCATTTGGACCCCCTCGCTCCACCCTCGCTCCCCCGGTTAACAACGGACTCCGCGATTCTGATTCGTTCAAAGATGGTGACGTCAGTGCACCCGCCTTTGCCTGCAACGTCCCTTCCATTCAGCTGTAAAATTGGTCTTAAATTACCTAAAACACATCGATTCCTTAAAACCACAGCAGCTGACAGCTCTAGAGGCCTTTCTTTTCAAAAAAGATGTTTTTGCATTGCTTCCTACCGGCTTGGTTCACGTCGCTGTCCGTTAACTGTTCTCTGATTGGTTCACTTAGCTGTCTGTCTAAGCACAACAGCAGCGCATTCTGGACCAAGCGTTACCAGACTCGCCGCTGGTACAGCGATGAGTCATGGATTCTTCCAGGCAAATAAGTATGTACAATCAACTAAAAAAACACAACACTGTAAGGCACAGGAACGCTGCACAATAAATGTCTTTGATTCTGAGCAGTGAACAAACAGCAGTTAAAGTGACTCCAGTTCAGTAATATATAATATCACTACAATAAAGTGACTCAGATGATTGTGTACAGTGCAGTGATGGACAGGGGTTGTTACACAAATAAGTAGCAGGTAAAGTGACTTTAAATAATATTGCACATGTAATTATTACTATGGAGATGACACATGGTTGCTATGGAGATGAACATGACTAGTATTGATCATTGTACAGTTTGACAGCAGCAGGAAAGAAAGAAAGAAAGCCTTGTTTGTAGCCTTGTTTTAAAGTTGTTGTAAATCATTTCCAATAATTGTGTTTTTTCCCTTTAAAGCGTCCGTCTTTTACTATTTTCTGTTCTATGTTGATGATGTTGAAGTTGTTTCCTCAACAAAAACAGATGTGGAATTTTGTATTTTTTCATTCACACATGTTTAACACACAAATCCTGTATATTGAAGATGAGTTCTTCTCTCAAACAAAAGACACACTCTTCCACCTTGTGATGTCATGTGATAAACCAGCAAGTGCTTCACTGTGTCTTTAAAGGGATATGCCACCCCCAGGTCAAACTTGGGCATCTCCCCACAGTCCAGAGACTAAAAATAAGTGGTGGAAAGCGTTTTTCTGGTGACGCAGCCATTGTCCAGGTCTGTCAGCACTGACCGCCGCGGTATCTGCTGCTCCTCCGCCTTAGACTGGAGTCTAACGTCGCCAGAGAAAGATTTCGGCCAAAAGGAATTAATTTGCTCGATGCTTTTCCCAATTACTTTCTGTGTAGTGCGCATTCATATAGAGTGCAAATAAATGTGCAAATCAACACGGAGAGCTTGACTTGGTCATTTTGGGTGGGAACTATTTTTCAGTGCGGAAAAAGACAGACGAAGCACACACCACGCTGACAGGGGAATCCCAGTTACGCACCAGGAAGGGAGTTCCCCTGTTACGCAGCTAGGGTGACCATTCGTCCGGATTTCGTCCGGACAGTCCGGTTTTAGAGCTGTCTGTCCGGCCGTCTGTCACGTGTCCTCCTTTTTTACATTTTGTCCTCCTTTCGGACCCTCATCGGCCACCCTTGCATAAATCGTCATAAATCCCCACCCATTATTTACACTTGCTACTCTGCGATGTTGTGTCGTATGCAAACATTTACGATCCGCGCCGCGCACAGCTGATACAGCCCATCAGCCCCTCGTATTGTCCGCTCTCTATCTGCGCTATCAGCCACTCTTTGAGGTGCAACTTGGCTCCTTCTTCCATCTTCATCGCCTTATTACTGTCCCTTAAAATTTTGTTTTCTTTAGTGCCGTGCGTAACAGGTTTCGCTTACGTTTCCTCTCAATGTAGACAGTTAAAATACGTTACAATATTTACATTACGGCTTTCATAATTGCTAATAATATTTTGGGGATTTTGTGCGAATTACACAAATCCAGGTAGCGAGATCTTACCTCTTAAAAGTGAAATGCAGAACTACTGTACTAGTTCTCCATTTCTTCTCATTTCTCATACATTATTCATAAGTTGTTTTTCTTTTCCCCAACCCAGGGAAAAAACAAAAACAAAACAAAACAAAAAAACAAGGTGTCCTCACTTTAGGGCCTTTGTCCTCCTTTTTGGACACAAGTGTCCTCCTTTCCTAATTCATGCCAGTGGTCACCCTATACGCAGCGTGGTGTGTGCTTCGTCTGTCACCTCTCTCTGTAACTCCTGCTGTGAGCCTCGCCATTTTGGTCTTAAAATGTTCGTATTAACCTACACTACATGATCCTGGGGTTTTATTTTGCTATTTTCTCCGTATATTAACATATGAACATTAATAACAGATAAATCAGGTGCCTTGTTTCGCAGAGGTCACTCCTGCTAGTGTTAGCAACAGGTTTGTATGACAGCGTTTCTAAGTGCCTGCTCCATGCTAAACCAGTGGTGCGGGCGGGAAGGGGTGTTATCTTCAACAGCCTTGCTCTTGATTGGCTCTTTGGTTGCTATGATACTTACGGTTGGATTTTCAAAACTGGAACTCTGCTCCAAAGCCTCGATGAGCTTCATTTGACTGGAGCCGATCACTGTGGGCGACGTCACACTCCCTCAGTCCTCTTCTTTATACAGTCTATAAAACAGACTCATATCTTCTTAAAGTATTGATACTCTACAGCTGATGTCATCAATATTCCCTGGGGGTGCGATGCTAACTGTAGGCACTACTCTGACTGAGGTTTTATTAGATTTTAATGTGCGCTTTATTTTAACGCAATGTGACTATAAAGAACTGACTTAACTGGAACGACATCAGGTGCCGTTAAACAAGTCCCTCACACATAATATTACAGTTATGTACAGCTATAAGCGAGCATTAGCCATCCATTTTTCTCACCTTTTTGTTGAAAATCAAACTCCTAAACAGGACCATGAACGCTCGTGTTGATCACAGGCTCCTGAAAATGTGCCATTTAAATCAATTTTTTGTTTTTTTTTCTTAATTTTTTGGCTATGTTTGCTAATATTTGCAGTCACCATGGTAACTCCTAAGCATTCCACCATAGAGATGCATATAGACCCCTTTACAGTTAGTAAACAGATGTGACGTCACCGGCATGTGCGCGCATTGTTGACCCAGAATCAACCATGGCGGACCATAGCGGAGTATCTGAACGACAGGGAGAGCTACATTCAAAAGCTCACGTTAAGCAACGGGGTTCGACTACCAGATCCTTATGCGATCACGGAGTGGCAGTACGACCGCAGAAAGTGGCCAGATTTACAGTGGCCAGATATCCACTGTTATTTAGTAGAGAAGCCCAGCGTGTATACAAGAGAGAAAGTGCGCACATACAAATCCATGGGTGCCTACCAGTTTGCCGTGTGTGGCCATGTACAGGAGGTAAAATACCACAATATCGATGGGGAGTTTTGCGTGTTGGCATCTGATGTTCTCCCCAGTCAAAGACAAGGCCACAAGACGACCATGTACAATGCTTGGGCTATCATCAACAAGCGCGATAACTATGTTCTGACCGCCAACTGCACTTGCGTTGCGGGGTAAGTAACATACTACGACTTAATTCACGAGTCACAGATGTGATCTCAGTCATGGCGAATGCTTTTTATGATGGTCATGCGAAAACTTTTAACACTTTAACAAAGTTAAAAGTGTCTGTCGTAGAGGTTACCCAGTTAATACGTCTGTGAGCTTTGCAGTGTCCTGTGCTTGCTAGTTAATCAGCATGATAAAAGGAGAAGTTCAATTTGTCAACTGGACAAAGTATGTTTGGTTGAAAACGTTTCGCCACTCATCCGAGAGGCTTCGTTATCTCTAATAAGAATACTGGTAAGACACTTGCTTATATCTTGCTGCAGGGAGGAGCTAACTAGCTAACTACTTTCCGAAACTATCTCATTGGTTTCCGTCTTTTGTTTCTCTGGCATCTAGATAACGATCCCTATTCATCCCTACACGCCTGTTTTTCACACCTCTGGCCCTGAACTGGCTAGCCCTATTGTTCCCCTGTTTGCTTGATCTAGGCTTAAGAATGGAATTATAGATGGGAGACAAATTATGTCTGACTCCATCCACCATTTCTGTTCAGAGAAGGATTCTCTTTTTTGACAAAAATAGCTTCTTTAACTCCCCTCTCAAACCAATTCTTTTCCCTGGCTAAGATCTGAACCTCACTGTCCTCAAAAGAATGGCCCGTGGCTTCTAGGTGAAGATATACGGCAGATGACGGTCCACTCTGGCACGCCCGTCTGTGTTGGTACATCCTCTTGTGAAGTGGCTGCTGCTTGGTTTCTCCAATATAGCGCTCACTGCAGTCTTCACTACCCGTTTTCCTCCTGGGTTCGGATTCTCTATTATCTTGTAGAGAATCCGAACCCAGGAGGAAAGGGGTAGCGATTCCGTACCTGGCCGGCGTGTCGGAAAAACTACAGAGGATTTTCAGACAATATGAAATTCCAGTTTGTTTCAAACCCACAAACACTTTAAGACAAAAACTCGTCCACCCAAAGGACAAAACACCGAGCCACAAACAAAGCAATGTGGTCTACTCCATTCAGTGTAGTGAAGACTGCAGTGAGCGCTATATTGGAGAAACCAAGCAGCCACTTCACAAGAGGATGTACCAACACAGACGGGCGTGCCAGAGTGGACCGTCATCTGCTGTACATCTTCACCTAGAAGCCACGGGCCATTCTTTTTAGGACAGTGAGGTTCAGATCTTAGCCAGGGAAAAGAATTGGTTTGAGAGGGGAGTTAAAGAAGCTATTTTTGTCAAAAAAAAGAGAATCCTTCTCTGAACAGAAATGGTGGAGTCAGACATAATTTGTCTCCCATCTATAATTCCATTCTTAAGCCTAGATCAAGCAAACAGGGGAACAATAGGGCTAGCCAGGTCAGGGCCAGAGGTGTGAAAAACAGGCGTGTAGGGATGAATAGGGATCGTTATCTAGACGCCAGAGAAACAAAAGACGGAAACCAATGAGATAGTTTCGGAAAGTAGTTAGCTAGTTAGCTCCTCCCTGCAGCAAGATATAAGCAAGTGTCTTACCAGTATTCTTATTAGAGCTAACGAAGCCTCTCGGATGAGCGGCGAAACGTTTTCAACCAAACATACTTTGTCCAGTTGACAAATTGAATTTCTCCTTTTATCATGGATTCTACCTGGACGACTGAGGGACTTTTCACGCATCTTAATCAGCATGATTAAACGCCATTGAACACCTGGGCAAATTACCCTAAACAAGCAGCAGGTGTTCACTTGTGTGTATGTCAGTTCAATGATATAAACTATCATTTATTCCAACTGTTTGTCTTTATTTCACGTCGAGTTCTTCTCTTCTCTTCTATATCTTCGCTGGGGGTTTTATGGCAGCAGTGGCTTTGTTTTGAGTCAACACTGCGCGCGCATTCAGTGATGACGTAGCTTTGAAACTGGTCTATAGAACACCCCCAGTGTGATGTCACTGCAAAGTATCAGTTGGAGTGTGTATTCTGGATCCCAGAGAAAATAGACAGTGAAAGTAATAGATGAGCTTTGAGAGGCAAGGCAAGTTTATTAGTAGAGTATAAATTGTACACACAGTAACTCAAAGTCCTAACAGAAAAAGGCCTGTCATATATTAAACTTCAAAGCAGCTCCACGAACATCACGGATGTTGTATACATTTTATGGCATATTTAGCAGTCTCCGTGTGAATGATTGCCATATATTTCCCAGTTGGAGTTATGTAAAAGCCCCTAAGGTAACTCCGTGTCTCTGAAAAACACGAGTGGAGCTGGAGGAATGTGGACCAATGAGCCTGGCGCTCGCTGACCCCAGGATGACCCCACCGCTCTCACCCAAATAGCCCCGCCCCTCCGCTCAACTGAGGAAGATGCGAGCGGAGATAGAGCCTCAAAGACTATATGAGGTTGTCAAAAGTATCGAAAATCTGATAATAATGGATACTAAAAAACTAGGATCAAAACAAAATACTCATTTGAACAAGTATCAATACTACAAAAAATAAAAAATAAACAGCACAAAATTTGACATTTCCCAGGGATGAAAGAGTTCCGTTTTTTAGCGGATCTCCGCTTTTTTTTTTTCAGACGTGGGGTAATTTTTTGCGCCGTGACTTTCCGCTTTTTTCATGATTGACCACTTTCATCCCTGATTTCCTGAACAGTTTTGAAATCGAGTTTGGCATTTTTGTATCGTTATCACACAAGACTATGTTTAAAGGGACACTCTTGCCTACTGATGGAAATGTAGGCTGATATTGGTACCGTCTAATACAGGGGTGTCAAACATACGGCCCGGGGGCCAGATCCGGCCCTCCAAGACCTTTAATCTGGCCCTCGGCTGATTTTCTATTAAAATATTTTAATTATATTTTAATTTTCTATTAAAATATTGGTAATTTTTCTACGCAGCTTAGCATAGCAGCGTCTCCAGCTCCTCTGTGTGTGGCCGCCACCCAGGACGATCGATCGGACGACGGTTTTGACTGTTAACTATGACACCCTCATCAGCAAAATGTCAAAAATGAGAAAAGTGGACGCCGAGTGCAGGATTTTCCAAGAAAAATTGACTAATTCCTATTTGTTCACGGTGGTGAATGGGAAACCTGTACGCTTGGTGTGTTTGGAACAAGTGGCAGTGCTCAAGGAATATAATCTTAAACGCCACTACAAGACACGGCATTTCGAACAATACAATAACTTGGACGGAGAATTGAGAAGACAGAAGATAAACGAATTATTACTGGGACTGGAGAAACAGCAGTCTGTAATAGATTTGCGTTTCTCTGGACAAATATTTGGACTTATTGCTATTTTTGGGGTATATTTGCCATGAGTTTTTCTGATCTGGCCCCTTTGGGATCAAAGTAGGTTGGATACGGCCCCCGGACCAAAATGAGTTTGACAACCCTGGTCTAGCATATTTGGCTTCATCCTTAGAGGCGCTGTACCTAACAAAAGCATGCTAACAGCACACTTTCTGTTTTGCCGAGGATACGATACTTTATAATTAGATGCAGACAAACCATTTATGGGTAGTGCAATATTTCTGTAGTGTTTTTGAGGTCAAATCCACAGTTGGAAAAACTTAAAGGAAAAGTAACGTTTTTTTTACAATCTGAGCCTTCTTTCGGCAATAAAACAAGTACTTTTACTCACCCATAGCACTTTGGTGTCAATTGGAGCAGTTTCATAGAAGTTATGTTGTAGCCGTTCTGTTCTACTAATGATCCCGTATCTGTTAACATGGTGCTCGGGGCATTACTTTGTGGTCTCCAAATAACACAAACTTTAGCACTTTTCAAATCACAGAAGATCGCTGTGTCAGCGTAGACTTTTAGTGGATTCCAAAACGGCCTGAAACCCGATATCCAGCTATAGTTTCATTTGATGACGTCATCAGAGAGGACAGTGCGCATGCGTGAACTCAGCTGTTTTGTAAACACCGCTAGTCCGAAAGAAGCTAACACCGCTCTGAACTTTACTTTTCTGTTGCGATATCGGGTTTCAGGCCGTTTTGGAATCTACTAAAAGTCTACCCTGACACAGCGATCTTCTGTGATTTGAAAAGTGCTAAAGTTTGTGTTATTTGGAGACCCGCAAAGTAATGCCCCGAGCACTCATGTTAACGGATACGGGATCATTAGTAGAACAGAACGGCTACAACATAACTTCTACAAAACTGCTCCAATTGACACCAAAGTGCTATGGGTGAGTAAAATTACTTGTTTTATTGCCGAAAGAAGGCTCAGATTGTAAAAAAACGTTACTTTTCCTTTAACTTTTGGCCAAATTTGTGTTTAAAAATGTGCCCTAAAAAGCAAAATTGGCCAAAGAGGCATTTGAGATTTTGACTCTGCGTTCTGAGCTGCTTTTTCAACATATCTGTTCATAAATGTGATTTATTTCATGAAAAATATTGGGTACAGCCCTTTAACAGCCCTTTAACGCGCCCATCTGCTCAGGCTCTGGGCTGCTCAAGATGATTTTTTGAAACCAATACTATTTCAAAATGTATACCTTTTGTGCAGATAAAGTAAAACAAAATATCAGATTTGTAGTTTTGTAGTTACTGAATAGTCCTCCTCACATCAAGCTCTCGCTGAGGTCGTTTCTCTGTCTCTATCTGTCTCATTCTTTCACGCACTTCCTTCGCTCTATCTGATGGAGGAGAAAAGCTGATCTACCAGATAAAGAACAACATATCTCTGTCTCTCTCCCCCTCTTGTCTCGTTTTTGCCCCTCACCCATTCCCATTTATCTCCTATGCTTCCACTTTCTCTTTCCCCTCCCCTCTCTCCACCTCAGCCTCTCCTCCTTTTCTCTTTATCATCGCCTTCTATTTTGCAACCTCCTTGCATTTTCCTCTCTCATCTTTCTCTCTTTCCTCGCTCCTTGTTTGTACCTTGCTTTATCGCTCCCTATAACCCCCTCTCATCCCCCCTCCCCCCCTCTGTCTCTCTCTCTCCCTCTCTCACTCCCCCTCTCTCCCCTTCTCTCTCTTTTTTCTACCCTGTCCCTTTGGCCTTATTTGGTCATGTTACAGAGTCATTGCAGGATCCCAGAGCTGTGAGCGGTGGAGAGAGAGTGAGTGAGTGGGGGAAGGATGGACAGATTGTACTTCACAAATCTTTCTTTAGTCTTTTAAGTGAACAAGGGATGGTCTGAAGTCAGACGAAAGCATAAATAAAGCCTCCACCCTGGCTCCTTGCGTTTGAATATAAACAATCAAAGCAGTACTAGTGGTGGTAGTAGTTGTTATAATACTTAAAAGTGCACTACTTCACTTTGGGGAGGGGTCTGTCATCTGCTGCTTGTCTCCATGGAGATGTTGTTATGCCTGGAATGTTCCACAGTATGGTTTTAAAGGTTATTTATTCAATTTATGGTGTATTGCTAAAAAAAAAAAAGCCTTAAACACATGCATTCTTGTTCTGAGCAAGGTCACCTCTCCACAGATCTTACCAGTAACTTAGCCAGGTGGTGTCATCTTGGCACCAAAGAAGTAATAGTAGTAGTAGTAGTAGTAGTAGTAGCAGTAGCAGTAGCAGTAGTAGTAGTAGTAGTAGTAGTAGCGATAGTGGTACCGGTAGTGGTAGTAGCAGTAGTAGCAAATTTGTTTTATACAAATTAGTTCTGTAGTTACCTGAGAGATGACAGTAACGCATTTGGATCAGTTTTGTCTTATTTTATTTTAGTTTAAATTAAATAAATGCTGTTTTTAGTGTAGTGTAGTGTACTTTAGTGTCTGTACTGGTATCGGCTGATATCGGGTATCAGCAGGTACTTGAAGCCATAGTATCAGTATCAGTAACTGAAAAAGCTGGATCAATGCATGCTTAATGATCACTTGTTAAAATATTCTGTATATTGTCTGCAAAAAACAAAAATTAGTAGTGCTGTAGTCCTGTAGTCCTTTCGTTGGTTAAAGGGATAGTACATTTTTTTGGTGTTAATCTGTATGGGTTTCCTTCTAAAAGTTGTGTTGACACCGGCTTACCTCTGACAGTCTCAGCTGGTCCCGGTTTGGCTCACTTTCTCAAGCCCATATAAGTAGGTCCGGTAACTTCCCTGGAACATGAAAAAGCTTGTTTTTCATCTCAAAACAAAACATTTGTCCGAAAGGTGATATATTTGCGTCCCAAAGAGTTGTCAACGAAACATCCAGCAGCGAACTTAGCGATCGCGTATTGTGTCTGCCGACTCGTGTCACTGCGCTCACGTTAGCTGTATTAGCCTGTTCACTTGTAAACTTCCCCTTACGGCGGACCGCATCTGCCGTACACTTCCGCTAAAGTTTAAAAGGCTAATACAGCTAACGTGAGCGCAGTGATATGAGTCGGCAGCCACAATACGCGATCGCTAAGTACGCTGCTGGATGTTTCGTTGACAACTGTTTCGGACGCAAATATATCACCTTTCGGACAAATGTTTTGTTTTGAGAAGAAAAACAAGCTTTATTTCATGTTCCAGAGAAGTTACCGGACCTACTTACGTGGGCTTCAGAAAGCGAGCCGAACCGGGATCAGCTGAGACTGTCAGAGGTAAGCCGGTGTCAACACACGGAACTTTTAGAAGGAAACCCATACAGATTAACATAAATAAATAAAAAACGCACTATCCCTTTAATCAGGTGATGATATCCTAGGCCACCAAAATTTGTATTAGGTGTGTTAGGATTTATATGAGACGACAGCAGTAAGAATAAAGTATGGAGTGAGTTGGCTAAAGAGTTGGGTTTAACCTATGATTTTACATAAAAATGCATTGTTTATAGTACTTTAGTGTAAATTATGAGTGTGCAAAAATATCGAAATATTGATAGCATGGGCTTCTTTTTCAAAATTTTGCCAAGAATATTTTTTGATATCTTTTATCAATTTCTTTTGTGACCTGTAGAGGAAGGGAACCTGTTTATTCAGTACAAGTTGTTTTACTCACCCATAGCACTTTGGTGTCATATGGAGCACTTCCAGAGATGTTTTAGATTTGCGGTTAGCCTAGCGCGACTTCTAGCCATAGCTCGGGGCATATAATATATTCCCCAAGCATGTAATATGCCCCGTGCAGGCTCCAAATAACACAAACTTTAGCACTTTTCAAATCATAGAAGCCCGATGTCTTAGTCTATGATTTCGTTTGAGTCAAAAGTGGCCTGTAATCCGAGATTTATCCATAGTTTACAGCTTTGCGTTTCATGTTTGGGTCCCGGGAGCTGAGAGCACAGTCCGCACTGGCCTCCTCATCTACTCGAAACTATGGCTAAATCTCGGATTACAGGCCACTTTTGACCACACGAAATCGTAGACTAAGACATCGGGCTTCTATGATTTGAAAAGTGCTAAAGTTTGTGTTATTTGGAGACCGCAAATAAGTGCCCCAAGCACTCACATGATGGAGATCACAAATCTAAAACATCTCTGGAAGTGCTCCATATGACACCAAAGTGCTATGGGTGAGTAAAACAACTTGTTTTATTACCGAAATAAGGCTCAGATTGTAAAAAACGTTACTTTTCCTTTAACAAAGAAATATTGTTGCTAAAATGTCTTTGGTTCTTTAAAAAAAAACAGCAATATATCACAGAGCTATCAGTCATCGCATGTGTCGCTGTACTGTGAGCCATGTATCGGGTATTGTATCGAAACGTGAGGGACCTTATGATTCCCAGCCTTACTGTAAATAGCAGTGAACAATCAGCAGGATGTGTCATTAGTCCAACAAGAAATTCTTTAGTCGACTACGTTTTTGGCCAAAACAAAGCAGCCCTACAGTAGTACTATCAGTCATAGTATTATAGTGTAGTTGTTGAAGTAGTAGTATTTGCTTCGTCAAATTGAGTTGAGGTTAGTAGTAAAAAGCAGAGGAGGAAAGTGACTGTTAAACTAGTGCAGAGTGAAAGTTTTGTTTTAGAGGAAGAGAAAAGAGGAAGTGCTGTAACTGTCCCCATGCAAATGTCCAAATCCCTGGTGTATCTATGAAAATGAGAGGGCCATAAACACAACAGGCGGCTTCACTGTCTGCTGGGAAAAACAGCTCTCATTACAGTCATTATAAAGAGCCTATTGTATCCATTACAGTGTTTTCAAACCTATTTTGAGTTAAAGGGCTCATATTACACTATTTTCTGTTCTATATTATAATGTTTCCTCGTTATAAATATACATGCTTTTGTGTTTTGTTTCATTCACATGTTTAATTGATATATTTAGGCTTAGTTCTTCTCTCAAACAGAAACACGATCATTTGGACAATTCAGCTCTGGAATTGCCAGTCTCTACTGAACTAAAAGGTAAAAGGAGCTGTTAACTACTACTTCATGACATAACAAGTTGGAACAGAGCATTTTGAGCTTTTGGAGATGTAGACAGACTAATAATACTCAATAATACATGTGTGAATGAAACAAAAACAATTGTCTGAAAAAATTACAGTTTAATATTTTCAGCCCTACATGAGGAACACAAACCTTGTCAGTCATTTTGAGATATCAATTCTGCCACTTTTCCACCTCTTAATGATTGAAATGCGATTGAGATAATTAAACTTGCCTTCAGAAGCTATTAGCACTACAGAAAGTCCAGATGTGGTGCTAAAATGGAGTGTCCTGGTCTCCTTGATGCTGGTGCTTTGATGGAGCAGAGCAGAGCAGTGTTTGAAGTCTGCAGACACAAGAGCAGAGCCCGGGTTCAGCAAATAGTACTACTACTACAACAACTACACTATACTACTATGACGCAGCAAGAACAGAAATACTAGTACAGCGATATCATACGACCAAAAATATCATGGGCTGTTACAGTTTTAAGCGCAATGCATTTTTAATTGCAGCAACAACTAAAAAACAGAAGAAACTACATAGACCACGATTCAGTGTTTTTAAAGCCCCAGTGTGTAGGATTCGTGGCGCATAGGTGGATGGTGCTATTGCACTTTCTGTTTTAGCTACGTCCTCGAGGGTCACCCGGGCGCTACTGTATAAATAAAACGTGGTCCCGGTTATTTTTGTTTTTTTCTTTTCTCATCAAAACACACATTCCCGATCATGTACCATGACACTCTACACATCAAATGAAACCTTACAGTCTTCACTTTTTGAATATGCAATTCATTTCCCTGCACAACAATCACTCCCCGAGCACATGGGGCTTTTATACGGAAAAGCACAAAACGAGGTTAGCTTACCTTAGAATGCTTTGCACAGGTCAAACTCTGTATTTCACCATAAACTTGCTCTCAATTTGTCCGTAAGGATCCAGCGAATAAAATCCAGTAAAACAATTTAGTCCAAAACACGTGTTAGATCCATTACGACGTCTGATCCGGCAGCATGCTTGTGTTGTTTACCCAAAACCACGAGCCTTGCCGAAGGCGAAGGCGGAGCCCAAATGTCCTTCTGTGGCTCTCGTATTCAAAATGGCTGCCTCTGCATGGGGAAGATCCCCCTTTTATGTGACTATATCTAAGTCCAAAAGAATACTTTGATTTCATGATGGAAGTGAAAAGGCTTGGAAAACAATGTATTTTTGAATGGGTATCTTCAATTTCAGTAATTAACGGGTAAAAATCTTACACACTGTCCCTTTAAACTCCATACGCCTTTGCTATATTAATTGAAAAAAGATGAAAGGTAGCTGTTTCATAACATCACAAGGTGGAACAGAGCTTTTTGAGATTTGGAGATGCAGCCAGACTAATAATAAAGGATTACTCAAATGTGTGAATGAAACAAAACACAACTCCAGGTCTGTTTTTGAGGAGGAAACAACATTATAACATGGCTTAAAGCTCACAAGAGTCAATTTTGTGCAACATAGAAACTTTAATTCTTCAACTTTACTGTTTGCCAAAACACATGGTGTGATTTTAACTTTATCTGACATGTGGTATTAAAGTCTTTGAATTATTTTGTACTTTTTGAGTGCCTCAGCTTTTTCAGCTTTGTATTTGACACTTGTTTCTATACTGAAGAGCACCCAAAGGGCAGCTGTGACTAGTCGCAGCTAAAGCCGCCACAACTTGCACAATCTCTAGACATCCAAGTAGGGCTGGGCGATAAAACAATAACGATATGTATCTCGATAGACACGTACTCGCTTGGTTGCATGAGCAAAGGCACTCGTCCTCGCCGAGCAACGTATGGGGAGACACACGCTAATAGCCAATCAGGTAACAGCGTTCGGTTTCACCATTTCGTAGTCTTGCGGTCATGTTTTTTCCAGAAACAGCGTGGTGAAGAAAAGATGAGTGCCACCGCAACGAATGAGGAAATGGTGGATAAAAAAGGGAAGGTCAGCTTGCCAGTGTGTTTTTTTTTTTTTGGATTTTATAAGTCTGATCACAGTTTTAATTATTATATCATTTTATTAAACCTTGAGTGAAAATAAACTCGAATAGTTCAGATGTAAAGCCTAAGTCTACCTCAGTTTTACTTTAATATCTTTTATGTTTATAAAGCACTGCATATTTTTATTTATTAATTTATTTTAAATGTTATTCACTAGAGGGTGAACTTTTTTGCACTAAACTTGCAGTAAAAATGAAAAAAAATATATGATAGTTCTTCTCATTTAACACTCCGCAAATGTTTTTATAACACTTTAGTTTTGTTAAGTACTTTATTATTGATAATTGTTCAGTTTTCATTGTGATCATGAAGTTGAACGTGTGTGTTGACATTCTTTTCCCTGAATGCTCATTGCCTGTCAGAGGAAGGTTAAGTTTACATTAAAAATGTATAAATTTAGTATTTTTCCCCCTGGTCTTTATTTTCCGGACCAACATTCCACAGGCCACAATTGGCAATCTGATAAACTCTATGCGAAGAAGATGTGTTGCACTGCATGAGGCAAATGGTGGTCACACCAGATACTGACTGAGACTGGTTCTGAGTCCCCAGACCCCCAATAAAGCAAAAAAAAATGCACATTTCGGGGTGGCCTTTTATTGTGGGCAGTCTGGGGCACACCTGTGCACTGGTCATGATGTCAGATCGGCATCTTGATGTGGCACACCTGTAGGGTTGGGCGGTAATACGGTAATACGGTATACTGCGGTATCTAAAAATAGCAACGGTATCAGATTCATTACCGTCATTAAAAAAAATAAAAAATCTTGCCCTAATATAATATTAACTATAATTAATTTAATGCCTAAATAAAGAGTGTTTGTCCAGCACCTATGTATGTGTGGTTGTGTTTGTTAATTTAATACTATTACAGTTTAAAACTCATATTACTATCGGAGAGATGACGTTCGGTTATAAAGTCACTGCTTCTGATAATAGTTGCGGTCCCTTTAAGAAAGGCGTGACGTTTGACACGCTGCTTTTGTGTTCTAGCGCAGCGCCTTTTCTGATATTCTCGCGTGTTAATAAAAACAACTCTCCGTTTTTGAGTCTGAAATGTGAGAAGTTTTCGGGTTTCTTATTACAAACGCAACTTCCACACGAGGCTGTTATTCTGGCAGATGAAGACCCCCTTCTTTGGTGGAAATCCAATGGAGTCAGGCGCTTTCCTCTGATGTCGAGATTTGCCCGAAAATACCTGTGTGTTTGTGCCACAAGCTCCATCGGAACGGGTCTTCAGAACCGCGGGCAAAGTTGTCAATCCACAACGTGCCTTACTCAAGCCGGAAAAAGTGAACATGCTGGTTTTGCATTCAATAGCTTAATATTTTTATTTTCAATAAGGAGTAGCTTTTTCTGACGGACGAAAACGCTCCGGGATGTTGTATACGTTTAATTTATTTGATTCATGTTAATAGATTTTAAAAATATACAAACGAGCAGTATTTTCCACTGCGTTCTCAGGACAGGGTTATATATGCACATTTTCGGTTATGTCTTGTTATTTATTGTTCAGATTTTCTTATTTGATAAGATCAAGTATTTTATTTGATTCCTGTTGGTTTGTTAGCTTTAACCCACAGACAATGTCATTTCGTTCCATCGGTTGGCTGCTGTATTTGCACTTTACACATTTGTTAATAAAAGTTACTAATTTTGTACATGTTTTGTTATGTTTTCAGTATCATTAGGCCTATGTAATGCTTGCTATTCTGTTTCTGAACGGTATAGGTGCAAGCTGCCATTTGGCGAGGCCACTCCACTGTAGTGCTAAGTGTTTTTTGTTTTTTTTTAGCCTTAGCAATGGTAATACCGTATACCCCGGGAAAATGTGGACACGGTTTAACTGTATCAAAATTTGGATACCGCCCAACTCTACACACCTGTGAGGTGGGGTGGATTGTCTCGGCGGGGCAGAGGTGCTCGCTGTCACACATTTGGACAGATTTGTGAACAATGTTTGAGAGAAATGGTAGTGTTGTGTATCTGGAGTGAATTTTGGATCTTTGGGTCCATCTCAGGAAAAATGGGAGCAAAAACAAAAGTGTTGCGTTTATATTTTTGTTGAGTGTATGAGTCAATAACTAAGTGGTAATTGGTAATTAGCTGTCACTTAGCTATTAGTTGGTATTTATCAAACACTTTTAATGCTTATTCTATGTACAGAAACATCCCCTACATATTGTAATCCCCCACTACATTAATGGGAAGAAATGACTAATGATTTAGTACTTGCAACACACTGTCTCAGAAAAATGCATTTAATGTACTTTAACAACGATGGAATTAACCTGTTAAGCCCTAAGTTCTTGTTTGGTCAAATCCTCAGGAAAGGAAAAGTAAATTGAGAGTTTTCTCAGCCTGTTCATGGCCCACATGGATGATCTTGGTGTCTAAGTGAAGCTAAGACTTAGTGCTTTCTGACTGGTGTTAAATAATGACATTATATAACATTATCAATAAGTAGATTAGACACAAACACAACTCAAAACATCGAATTAAAACTGAAAATTGCCTTTTAAACTTTGGATGTACCTGCTGGGACACCAGTGAGTAGCAAAAACAACATGTGATCATCACTTGTGCAAAATTTGGTGCAAAATTTGATAAAACAAAATATGTACATTTTACACTGTTTTTAGTAGGAAAAAGTCCAGGTGTCCTGAGCCAATCTGGTGCCCATGTGCCACCCATGTGCCAACTGGCATCATTAGATTTTGTCAGAATAAATTATTTATTGAGAGACACAAGGACAGTAATTAAAACATTTTCAAACATTTAATGTCACAGTTTGACCCATAATAAAGTTGGTTTTGAGTTGTGTAAAACAATTAAATAAAAATAATAATAATAATTAATTAATTAGGTTATATTATTGTTAATTTTCAAATTTTCATAATTTCCATTTTATGCTGGTGGAGTGACAAATACTTTTTCATTCTCCTACAAATGTTTTTTACATGGAACATGGCAATAATGCTAATGCTAACACTAGAAAAATGGCCACCAGCAAGCAACAAATGTGTGCGGGTTGGGGGGGGCCTTTATGGACACGCGCTATACCATACATTTCGCTCTGATTTAACCCATCAATTGTGACTTTAGTCCACAACCACAACATGCCAGCACAGAACCGCGCAAAATAAAATACCAAAACAGTGGGCTAAACGTAACTGCATTAAAATCATGGAAATCAATGCTCAACCCAGCCATAATTTTTTTTTTAAATTGTCTTCATGCCGTTAATAAATGTTGTTCTCTGCAACCCAATCGCTCCCCACTTGTGTCGTTTAGTGCCTCCTCCTTGATTCATTTTACTAAACTATAATGCTAAGTATCCGACCGTCCGTCTATCTCCTCTTCTACTTTGACTAACTTGACCACACTGCCACAATCTTCACTGTTCTATTTCTCATGAAAGTGATTCAATGTTGTGTTCCCCCGGTTCCCCTCGGCTGGACTTCTGACCCCTGCCCCCCTCCGCTGTCCCCCCCGGACCCTGTTGTCTAGGCCTTCCCTGGACACTGCATCGCCCTTGCTCCCCCCCAGACCCCCTTTCTGCACCTGGGACGAGCCCTTTGGTCCTCTGCACTCCCCATGCCCTGATGTGTCTTCTGAGTGTTTTGCGAATGTTATTGTGATGTTAAAATATGTACCTTGTAATAATAAAAGATAAAAAAAAATGTTGTGTTGTACTAACTTCCTCGAAAAGGTTTACTATTGTCTTCCGTATAAAGTGTTTTTCACTTCATGTGCGAGCGCTAACAATTCTTGGTAGCAACTCCTGCCGTGATTGGTCAATTCTCCGGCTGTGGGAATTTCCCATAAGGCAGTGCTTTACTTTAGTTGTCGCAAACAAAAACAAAATACAGATATATTTGTTTTATTTCAAACTGTGCACATTTTTAACATCGTACGAAGAAATATACCGGCAAAATAAAATAATTAGGGCTGGGAATATTAACGCATTAATCGCGATTAATCGCGATAGAGTTTTAATCGCGAACAATTTTTTTTATCGCGATCAGAGTTTGCCAGCATTTTCCGCAATTCTACCATCCATATGCAGCTCATTTGGTTGTATTAATTAAACTCATTGTCGGTTAAACGTGCTATTTTGAGTTTGCTAGTATTTTGTTCCTTCTACGCATCCCTAGGCAGCTCGAGCGGGCTTCAATCATTTATTTACAATTTCTCAAAGTAAGCACTATTACTGGTTCATTGTTACTTTTTCCTTTCTCTGCACTTTTTTGAAATAAAAAAAATGGTGAGAAATACTTTGCATTGTGAGTTTAACTTTAGATTCGAACGGTCTTACTGCAAGATATCAATTTTAAACATGCAAAATAAATCACGATTAATCGCGATTAACTATGAAATTTCTGAGATTAGTTGCGATCAAGAAAATTAATCGTTTGACAGCCCTAAAAATAATGTAATACCTTAAACACATCATCACGGTGCCACCGTCACTGTAATATACTGTATATGTAGTTGTAAGGGGTATATACATGTATACACCGAATGGGTCCTTTCAAATTTAACAATGAGATGGAGTTTTTAAAGGAAAAGTAACGTTTTTTTACAATTTGAGCCTTATTTCGGTAATAAAACAAGTTGTTTTACTCACCCATAGCACTTTGGTGTCATATGGAGCACTTCCAGAGATGTTTTAGATTTGCGGTTAGCCTAGCGCGACTTCTAGCCATAGCTCGGGGCATATAATATATTCTCCAAACATGTAATATGCCCCGTGCGGGCTCCAAATAACACAAACTTTAGAACTTTTCAAATCATAGAATGTCTTAGTCTACCGATGTCTTAGTCTACGATTTCGTTTGAAGCAAAAGTGGCCTGTAATCTGAGATTTATCCATAGTTTACAGCTTTGCGTTTCATGTTTGGGTCCCGGGAGCTGAGAGTGAAATAAACTGTGACTCCGCACATGCGCACTGGCGTCCTCATCTACTCGAAACTATGGCTAAATCTCGGATTACAGGCCACTTTTGACCACACGAAATCGTAGGCTAAGACATCGGGCTTCTATGATTTGAAAAGTGCTAAAGTTTGTGTTATTTGGAGACCGCAAACAAGTGCCCCGAGAACTCACATGATGGAGATCGCAAATCTAAAACATCTCCGGAAATGCTCCATATGACACCAAAGTGCTATGGGTGAGTAAAACAACTTGTTTTATTACCGAAATAAGGCTCAGATTGTAAAAAACGTTACTTTTCCTTTAAGACGATGGAGGCACGTAACGACCGAATATCTAAAGGGTCGGCCGCTGCAATGCGGTTTCGAGGCCCCAGTGGGCATTGTCGGGGCCGCGGCCCTTCTGGCATGTGCCCAAATGCCAGACCGCCCAGTCCGTGCCTGGTTAGGGTTAGCTAGATATTAGTATTTGGTCCCTGAACTTAAGTGCTAGCACATGCTGCTGTGCCTATTGCACAACCCTAAGTGATGATGAAACTTCTACATCTTTTAATGGTTTTAGTGTTTGTGTTTGAAATATGTGAATTGAGCTACATGGACACAATTTTTTCTGTATAATAAATCTAACCTTGACATGCATCTCTCTGTGTTTTGTAGACTGCCTGTTCAGACTGTGCCCCATGAACCGCTACTCTGCCCAAAAACAGTTTTGGAAAGCGGCGAAACCTGGAGGGAACACAGACACTGTCCTCCTCAACAAGCTACATGTGAGTGAAGCCATGGGGTTTGTTTGTATGGTTCCGAAAGAACTCGATGCATTTTAATGTGAGTGGTCAAATATATAACCTAAGCCAGGGGTCGGCAACCTTTATCACTCAAAGAGCCATTTGGACCCGTTTCACACAGTAAAGAAAACACTGGGAGCCACAAAACCCTTTTGAAATTTATAATAAAATAACACTGCATATAACTTTTTTTTTTTTACCTTTGTGCCATAGAATTATATTTTGAAAATGAACAAACTAAAATAAAATATATTTTAATTAAATACAGTGGTCCCTCGCTGTTTCTTTTTTTTCAACGCGCATTGTGTTCTGCATCCCGATTGGCTAAGGCAGGGGTCTTCAACGTTTTTCAGGCCAGGGACCCCCTACTATATATACGGCATAGAATTGTGTTTTATATTAAATTGAGCTTAGTGTCATGTATAAACATTGCTACTCTGTTATGGTACATCCAATACAAGGAAATAATAATACACAGGTTAATATTGTATTTTACACTATAAAATATAACATTATATTATCTTAAAGTGAAATCAAAAGATTTCGCGACCCCCCCTGTTGAAGACCTCTGGGCTAAGGGACTGTAGACCTTTGCTGATTTGTCAGTCATTCTCCTCCGTGCCATGTCTCCTGTACAGTACAGAATGCGTTCAGTTTGCCAAATGTATTTAAATGTGATCACGAGCAGTGTGACTCTGAAGCAGTGACGGACTGAGCGGTCTGGCATTTGGGCACATGCCAGAAGGGCCACGGCCGTGCGTCTCATCTGGGGCCGGTCATGCACACTTCTCCGGGTGGTTAATGCGCATCGGGAAGTAGCGGCAGTGTTTCCGCAGAATGAACTGGTGGAACCTGGAGTCCAGGCGGTGGAACCAGTCCTGAGCGTTCTCGCTACAACAAAACCCGCAACAGCGCAGCGGCGCCAGGCGCCTCTGTCAGAGGAACTGTGAAATACACGCATATTTATACACGCAATATAAAGCTGACTACTTGACGGATTTAGCCTATCGTGGATTATTTTTACAATGTAAACCCCGCGATAAACGAGGGACCACTGTACTGAGCCGCATCAGAGGGATCAAAGAGCCACATGCGGCTCCGGAGCCGCGGGTTGCCGACCCCGGACCTAAGCTGTCTATAATGATAATGGGGCGACAGTGGCTCAGTTGGTAGAGCGTCCACAGATTAATGCTGTTGCTGTGTCCTTGGACAAGACACTTAACCCACTTCGCCCCTAGTGTCTGTGTACACTGGTGTATGAATGTGTGTGTGAATGGGTGAGTGGTTCCTTGAGGTAAAGTGCTTTGAGTGCCTTGAAGGTGGAAAAGCGCTGTATAAAAACGTGACCATTTACCACAATATTTTTTTCACATTAGCCAGCCTTCACATCCTCTCCTCCGCACTCCGATCTGTCCTCCCACACCTCTGTCCACTCACAGCACTCTGCTCATGTCCTGCTGTTTTAGATGCAAATCTGAGACACTACATTTTGTCAACGTGGTATAATTTAACAATGAAATCTTTAGAGCAACACAAGAGTAGGGGAATTGAACAGAAGTAATACTAGTAGTTCTGTATATGCCTGGGCCTTTCTGTGCGGAGTTTGCTTGTTCAATACATGCACCGTAGGTCAAATCCTCCAGCTGAGGTAGTCCTGACCAAGACTAGCTCAAGATCTGGAGATGTTGAGGTAGGATCCAGACAGATTGCCCCAGTGGTACTCGAGGATGGGTCAAACGCAGAAGACAGGACAATAAAGTGTACCTCAACCTTAAAACACTTTGGAGCTTTCTACCATGTTATAATGTTGTGCCCTCATCAAAAACATGCTCAAAGAGATTGTATACAGTAATCCCTCGCTCTATCACGATTCACTATTCGCGGCCTCGCTGTTTCGTGGATTTTTTAAAATTTATTTATAGTGTAACATTGTGTTCTGCGTCCTGATCGGCTAAGAGACTAGACCAGGACTAAACGTGGACTAAACCAGGTCTAGACTAGAACTAAACCTGGTCTAGACCAGGTCTAAACCAGGTCTAAACCTGGACTGGACCTGGACTAAACCAGGACTGAACCAGGTCTAGACCTGGACTAAACCGGGACTAGAAAAGGTCTAAACCAGGATATAGTAGGGACAAGTGAGACCAATGCTTTTAATGTTCTTGTTTTGTTTTTTGTCCTCTATCTGTGTGTTATTTGTGTTGTTTTATGTTTTAAAAAGCCTAACCAGGGACGGGTGCTGCGAATTAGCCTGTGGCTACAAGCCTTATGTACATGGACATCAGTGACCTATATAGTGGCAATGTTTTCAATGTACTGTCCCTGCCAAATAAATGATTAAATAAATAAATAAACCCCCACGTGCCGCTCTTTGCTGGTTTTGTGCGGCTCTTGCGTTCGTTTGTGCGTGTTCGGTTTGTGGCTCGGGCTGCGAGGACGCGGTCCTGAGAGGGAGGCATGGTACGGGTGCCGCGGTTCGATCTCGTGCTCGTAGCCCCGGTGTACGCGCGGCCTTGCGCTGCTCTGTCATGGATTTGACCACGATGAGGGGTGCACGTGTCGCGCACTTCTCCAAGGGGTTGGTGTGTCGCGTCCTGGGATGTGGCAGTGCTCCTCACGCGTCCGGCGGGGCTTCCGGGACCGTGTCTCCCCCCACGCTTCACTATTAATACATTTTGTTGAAAATCTATGAAAGTTTGAGTGTTTAAACTAGAGACAAATGTGAGAAAAGGTTCATTCCAGTCTGAGAAAAGCGTATAATGTGTGTGGTGAGGCATTTACAGCCTTAAAACATAATAATTGTAAAATATAAAGTTGTCCTACTTCTCTTATTGCAGGTTATTTCTGGAACCTAAGCCCTGCGATAAACAAGGGATTACTGTATTCATTTATGGATGTTTGAGTAATCTTGTGATCTCTCCCAGGCCCTTTTCGAACCCTTGTTATGGTGTACTGGAAGATTCTGCCCTCAGCCCACAGTTTTACATCATCCATGCTCCTGTATAACAATTTTCCATAAACATATAAAAGTATGGTACAAACAATAAACTATAACTTCACAAATCTGACACAGTAGTTTCATTAGTGGGATACATGTTGATAGTGCTCTGAAGCGGGAGTGCCTTAGCGAGGAGAACAAAGAGAGTGGGGGCTCAGGGCTTCAAAAACATACATTTGCTGATATGTTGTTTTATGGCGAACAAAACATTTTCAAAACAATAAATAAATAAAGTAACGCAGTGATCTAAATATGTTCTATGTTAACAAGTAATACCGCGTACAAAAGAATTTTTTTGGTATTATTTGTGGTACAGATCCAGCACTGGTAGTAGTCATAGTAGTACATTGCAGTAGTAGTAAAACTCTTAATATCGGGTAACATATCAGCTGAATAAATTTGCCCATATTGGCTTGTAGTATTTTTCTGTTTTTGACTTTCATTCCCATTTAAAGTCTGCCCTTATCTAGCCACACAGTTGTAAAAAATGTGGATTGCAAATCTCCCTGTTTCCATAGCGATACATGCCTGAGTTTTGGTTGTGTTAAATTATGTGTAACTTTAAACTGGCTGTAAAAGTCAAATGCTCCTATGAAAGCCTTTCATCTGTGTAATCTGCTCTGAGTGGAGTGTGTTTGTAGATTTACAGACGTGCTTTGACCTGTGATATGTTTGTCTCCCTGTAGCACGCAGCCGATCTGGAGAAGAAGCAAAACGACTCGGAAAACAAAAAACTCCTGGGGACAGTAATTCAATACGGAAATGTCATCCAGGTTTGTTTTTACAGTGGTAATGCACTCTTCAAAGTTGGAAGAAATGTAACGGGCTTGTACCCGACTGTACAAAACAAAGGTGGTTGGAGGGGCAGATTGGCAGGCTCAGTTGCTCAGTCTACCCCATGGCACCACGCACTATGGAGTGAATAAATACTGTAATACAATTTAAATATCCCATGACATGGTACTTCTTGATGCTTTTATATGGCTCCTTAATGGTTCCCTAATACTGTAAATGAATCCTTCTTCAAAATCAACACTCAGTTCATGAGAAACAGAGATAAGATGAGAAAGAGTCATAAATATCTCTCTCAAACACTTTATTCTGGGTGTTGTTGCTTGAATGCAAATGAGGAGAAAAGAGCTGGCCTATAGTAGAGGGTGGGGGCGTGGTCAAACTCTCCGCTCTGAGCTCTCAGCTGATCCATTTCCGTGTTTTTGCACGGGGGGAGAGATTTGAAGCGTTCCATTGAAAAATAAACACATTTCCACAGAAAATAAAATTAAACCACTGCTGTTCAAAGGTCCAGAGGCTCAGATAAAGGACTTCCGAGCCTAGAAACACTCGGACGTGCCTCCAGGCAAATAAAAAAACGCATTTCGCATTGCCTAGCGCATTCGCAGTCCAAACTCTCTGGGCGTGATTTACAGAGACGCTGAGTACAGACAGACGGGGGTGGAACTGCATTTGCATTTCTTTTTTCGATCTGACATCAATAAGGTGCCTTGTTCAAAATCGCCCGTTTGAGCTCTGATTTTTTGTAACGCAGAAAAGGATCGCAAATGCTCAGTTTAGACATTTCACAACTTTTAACCATGGGGGGGCCTAAACAGGGTAGGGGAGCTCACATTAATGTTCAAAAACCTCAGAAAGTGAAAATTTCATGCCATGGGACCTTTAAAGCTCTTTTGCGTATCCAAAAAGGGCTGTATAAATCAGATGCATTCTTTTATAATCCATATTAAACCAATCATTTAACGTTTTTTGTGTGTTATATTTTCATGTTTCCTCAGATGCTCCACCTGAAGAGTAACAAATACCTGACAGTGAACAAGCGCCTACCCGCTCTGCTGGAGAAGAACGCCATGAGAGTGATGCTGGACACAGCTGGAAACGAGGGCTCCTGGTTCTACATCCAACCATTTTATAAACTCCGCTCTATAGGAGACAGTGTAAGACATGACCCTTAAACTAACATTTAATTCAATCATTCAATCATGGATTTTTTCTGCAGTGAGAGAAATTAACATTGCACCACAAGCACAAAGCTCTCTCTTATGAGAATAGAGAATACTGTACATTTTGTAGATTTACACATTTTGTAGATTAGGAGTCCAGTTATTTTTTTATCTGTTGTTTGTTTGCGATTGTTTCTGATGGAGTAAATATGCAGTTCAGATCTCACACATAGTTGGGCTTCGCACTAATGATGCATTTTGAGGTGTCTGTGTGATGTGTTTTTATATTTGACACTTTTAACTCTTTGTGAATGAAACTAACTGGGTAGTGGGCAGGGACATTCATTATAATACAATATACATTTTATATGTTCTTGTGTATTGAAGTAAAAGTACATATACTTTCTATGTGGGAAGTGAAGAAGTTTTGAGAAGACAGGAAAGAAACATTCCCTTATTCATCATAAAGAAAGAAACATTTATTTAAAAATATAATTCAAAGCTCTAAAGCTACTGCTTGTAATTACACTCAACAAAAATATAAACGCAACACTTTTGTTTTTGCTCCCATTTTTCCTGAGATGGACCCAAAGATCCAAAATTCACTCCAGATACACAACACTACCATTTCTCTCAAACATTGTTCACAAATCTGTCCAAATGTGTGACAGCGAGCACCTCTGCCCCGCTGAGACAATCCACCCCACCTCACAGGTGCGCCACATCAAGATGCCGATCCGACATCATGACCAGTGCACAGGTGTGCCAGATTATCAGATTGTCAATTGTGGCCTGTGGAATGTTGGTCCACTCCTCTTCAATGGCTGTTATGGACGAAGAACACAGGTGCATTTTATTGATGGCATTTTGAATGCACAGAGATACCGTGATGAGATCCTGAGGCCCATTGTTGTGCCATACATCCATGAACATCACCTCATGTTTCAGCAAGATAATGCACGGCCCCATGTTGCAAGGATCTGTACACAATTCTTGGAAGCTGAAAATGTCCCAGTTCTTGCATGGCCAGCATACTCACCGGACACGTCACCCATTGAGCATGTTTGGGATGTGCTTGACCGGCGTATACGACAGCGTGTACCAGCTCCCACTAATATCCAGCAACTTCGCACAGCCATTGAAGAGGAGTGGACCAACATTCCACAGGCCACAATTGACAATCTGATAAACTCTATGCGAAGAAGATGTGTTGCACTGCATGAGGCAAATGGTGGTCACACCAGATACTGACTGGTTCTGAGTCCCCAGACCCCCAATAAAGCAAAAAAAAATGCACATTTCGGGGTGTCCTTTTATTGTGGGCAGTCTGGGGCGCACCTGTGCACTGGTCATGATGTCGGATCGGCATCTTGATGTGGCGCACCTGTGAGGTGGGGTGGATTGTCTCGGCGGGGCAGAGGTGCTCGCTGTCACACATTTGGACAGATTTGTGAACAATGTTTGAGAGAAATGGTAGTGTTGTGTATCTGGAGTGAATTTTAGATCTTTGGGTCCATCTCATGAAAAATGGGAGCAAAAACAAAAGTGTTGCGTTTATATTTTTGTTGAGTATAGATTGCCTCTGGAAGACCAGAGAGCACAGGTGTGGGAAGAAGGGAACAGGTTTCACATGTGCCATTAAAAAATGCAGTGGACCTCAGGTCCTCCAGTAGATCTACAGCCTCACTATGATATATATACTAGTATATGATCAATTCATTTCCTTGTGGATCTTTGTAATTTGAAGAGCTTTTCCCAGCCCCATATGCATCCACCTTTGGCCGAGTAATCACAGAATGTTGTTTAGTATTGCATCAAATAAGCATTAGACAAATCACTGGCAGTAAATCTAAAGGTCCCCTCTCCCTCTCCCTGTGCAGTCTGCACTGGTCTCTGCTAGTCCTCAGATGTTAAACCTCCATTTGGCAGAGCCTCCTCCTGTGGCTCCTGCCCAGCTCAGACTCTGGCTCTGTTTCTGGCTCCTGTTTAAGCTCCTGAGCTCCAGCATCTCTCCAAATCCCAAACACAACCTGCACTGTTTGTGTAGACACCAGAATAACCACACTGTCGCCCAGTGAGATCAGTGGTCTTCAGCTATTTCTACAGATGGCATCTACAGTCTGTTTATTCTGCAATTAGGACATTTCATCAAGGGAACACAGAGGGCGCTATTTCAGGGTTGGGTTTCAAGCTGCTGGTCTTTTGTTCTGTAAGATGAGACATGAGCATGCGCTTTGTTTTGGATAGTTCTTCTGTTTTAATTGCATATGTTGGAGTAGAAATGTCCTGTGCTGCCCTCTGTTGGTCTTTCAAGCTGTTGTATTAAAGGTGCATTATGTAACTTTTCTAGTGGAGGGTACACCACTTGCTTGTCTTCTTGGGGATGTAGAAAAGGTTTCAACAGTGGTTGCAGTAGGATTCATCCTACTGAGTTAACAAAGTGGGAATAAGCCTGCCACAGTTGTTACTATTCTGACTTATTGTTCAGTACATGGGCTCAGTATTTATCGTGTGTATATTTTCTTTTAAAAAATGAAGAGATTTTTGTTTTTGAGTTCTAATAAGATACGGTTTGAGATGGTGGACAGATGGTTAGTTGGAGAGGGTTGAGTAAATAAATAACTTCTGTGGTTAATTATTTTTTTCATTCGTACATATTCACAAGCTCCTCATAGCTGATGAGCGAACTGATACAAACACAGCGGCGCTACTCGGCATATGATGGGCGGGAGCGTGAGTGTGGGTAATTATGGTGATTTATGCATGCCCCGTTTCTTTCCAAAAAACAAGCCAATTTGAAATACAAAATGTATGCTTTTAACGCAACAGATGCTGTTATCTGAAACATGGAGTGGCTTCTTCATGATCTCAACTAGCACATTCTGCAAAAAAAAAGGAAAATCACAAATTCTGAAAAAAAACCTTTAAACGTGATTTTCTCAGTTTCACGAATGCCGACATGTAACTGGTCTTCTGGATTGAGCTGAACGTCCTGATGGCAAAAACAGAGTTGAAACCTTCTCTAACCTGAACCTCTCCAGGACAAATGAGGGATTACACCGCCTCGTCTCCATGGGGATGTTATTTCTGTGTTTCAGACGACATCACAACATTGTTTTGGCCAATAATATTTAATACAGATGTGGGACAGATGAAATGAATATTGCAGGTTTTTGTTGTAATACAAGAGGAGAAAGGCTCTAGTCACTAAAAGAAAGTCAGATTCAACATTTATGCGTTTCCTTTTGGATTTTTGTGGACAGTGTAATCAACAGGGAAATGTGACTTTTACCTTGTATCTGGCAGTAAGACATCACGATCTGGAATCTGAAAACCACCTATTGCTGTAATGTTCCACACTACGGCATTATGGCACTACCAGTTCAAGTTGCAAGTTAAATTTGTGGAGAGGCGAGCCCTCTTTTTAATGAATGCACAGACCCTCCAGGAATTTGCGATGTTGCGATTTGCAACTTCAACGCAACTTTCCCGCAATTTTTATCAATTTTGACCAGTCATCGGCGACGTATTGAACTCACATCGACCAACTTCCTTCTGCCTTACTTCCGTGTGACGAAACGAAACTGTGGTTTGAAGTGGGCTCAGACTGGAGTTAAGGCGGTGCACACTTGCTCAGCCCTGAGTGCACTCCGCGGACCGCATGGCCGTCTGCGAAATGCGACAGGTCTCGCAACTACGGGAAGCAGCCGCCGACTCCATTTTCTCCCCCCGTAGAAGAAGTAGCGCGCGGTGCATGCTGGGATATATGAGTGTGCGAAGCGTGCTTTTTCACGCGCTTGGTCCACGCCCCGATTTACATGGAAACAACTGCGGTCTGCGAACGTGTATTAACTGCGCATGGGACAAAAAAGAAATGACGCACATGCCCTTCAAACCACGCTCCGAACTGTGCACTCTGGGAATTGGGACACGGCTTCTAATGGCAAAGAAACATGTCTGCGGCGCCATTTGCCCACAAAAATAACAGCGAAAGACCGCGCGAAACAGTTCCCCTCCTGTTGGTAAGGTTGTTTTAGGACCATATCTGTGATCTCTGTATCTTTGTATTATTCTTTGTCAGTAATAACTCAGTATTCAAAATATTACTCAATTTTAATTAGAAAAAGGCAAAATCGCAAGTATTTATCGCAACTTTCACTTCCTCCCGCAACAAAATCGCAACAAAAACCTTAAAAGCACCGCAACTTTCATCGCAACTTTTTGGAAAAGCTCGCACAAATTCAGGCATTTTAGCCCGCAACAATCACAAAAAATGCCCGCGAAATCCTGGGGGGTCTGAATGCATTGTCGTACAGTGTTACATCCAGGCAAATCAACAACATCTCCATGGAAACAAGCTGGGGGTGCACCCCAAACAGGAAAGTTACACAATGTACCTTAAAATGAACACAAAAAAACCTCTTGGATCCTTGGTGTCTCTAGTTTTTCCTCAGTAAACAAACTTGCTCTTGTTTCTGTATTTTTTGCAGGTTGTGATTGGAGACAAAGTGGTTCTGAATCCTGTGAACGCCGGACAACCGCTCCACGCCAGCTCCCATCAGCTCGTGGACAACCCGGGCTGTAACGAGGTCTGACAGAAAGTAAAATCCTGCAAACTGTGTCAAATATATTGGTACAAACATTCACCTTTGTTTTTCTCAGGTGAACTCTGTGAACTGTAACACGAGCTGGAAGATCGTTCTGTTCATGAAATGGAGCGACAACCAAGAAATCATACTTAAAGGGGTCTGTATTTCAAACATAACTTTATACTTTTTACTCTACTTGGATTGTATTTTGTTTTTTATTTTATTATTGTTATTATTTAGCTTTAAAAATGTCATCTAATTTTATTCAAACTACCTATTTGAATATTCTTATAGAAAGTCTAGTCTTAAAGGTCCACAAGGTTACACAAAATGAATTCTTGTGAGGTTTTAGCCATGTTATAATGCTACTACCTCCTCAAAAACAGACCTGGAGTTGTGTTTTGTTTCATTCACACATTGAAGTAATCCTGGTTTATTAGTCTATCTACATCCCCAAAGCTCAAAATGCTCTGTTCCACCTTGTGATGACATTTAGTTGCTTCTTTTTACTTCTTTTTATCTTTAGTACAGTAGAGAGTGGCAAGTCGCTCAGGCTGGTGTAAGAACATGTTTTTACAGCATAACTTGATACTAATTCTACTGCTGTTCTTGTACTTTTTCATTGCAACACTGAAATTTCCCCACTCTGGGACAACGAAAGGCTCTATTATCTTATTTTAGGAGTTAACTGATAAAATAGCACACAGGATTACAACTACATACATACTTGACCCAACTTTGTGTCTAGATTTAGTTTTGTGAGCTAAATATGACTTGTCTTTACTTGTATCAGCCAAAATAAATTACATTATATTATTATTAATTACATTAATTATTTTTGTTTTCTCAGCTCAAATCAAACAGCACTGGGAAACTCCAGCTAAAATACACAGTGCCACCGACATACACTCAACAAAAATATAAATGCAACACTTTTGTTTTTGCTCCCATTTTTCATGAGATGGACTTAAAGAGCTAAAATTCATTTCAGATACACAATATTACCATTTCTCTCAAACATTGTTCACAAATCTGTCTAAATGTGTGATAGTGAGCACTTCTGCTTTGCTGAGATAATCCATCCCACCTCACAGGTGCGCCACATCAAGATGCTGATCTGACATCATGATTAGTGCATAGGTGTACCTTATACTGCCCACAATAAAAGGCCACCCTGAAATGTGCATCAAAAATATACCCTGAGAGGTTATTATGCATGTTTGAGTGATTTAGTGATTTCTCCCGGGCCCTATTCGAACCCTTCTTACTGTTAGTCCAGTGTCCTCCTGTCCCTCACTGTGACAAACATCTCACAAAAGCAGGAGACGAAACAATACACTACAACTTCACAAACCTGATGTGAGCATTTTCAAAACAATAAAAGGTAGCATGGTGACGTAAACATGAAAAATGTTAGAAGTGAATACCCTATAGAAGTGTAAACCCCCTCTGGAAGTGTGTATGTAATACTGCGTAATGTGTAAGTTCTTTGTCCTTGTTTAGGGAGATGTGGTGCGCTTGTTCCACGCGGAGCAGGAGAAGTTCCTCACATGTGACGACCACCGGAAAAAACAGTACGTGTTTCTGCGCACCACGGGACGCCAGTCTGCCACGTCCGCCACCAGCAGCAAGGCATTGTGGGAGATTGAGGTATGGGCAGGTCAAAAAATAAGTTGTGATTAGATTGACGAATTATGTAATCCAATTGGTTTCATTGTTTAATGCCCAGAATCATTAACATTTCAGAAAAGAACCTAAGTATGACGATGACAATAAGGGCTGGAGAAAAGTGGGTTAAAATGGGTTTTCAAATCACAGTTCATAGTGCATCCGTTTACACATTCAGAAGCATTAAGATTTAAAGATCCCATGACATGGTACTTCTTGATGCTTTTATATGGCTCCTTAATGGTTCCCTAATACTGTAAATGAATCCTTCTTCAAAATCAACACTCAGTGCATGAGAAACAGAGATAAGATGAGAAAGAGTCATAAATCTCTCTCTCAAACACTTTATTCTGGGCGTTGTTGCTTGAATGCAAATGAGGAGAAAAGAGCTGGCCTATAGTAGAGGGTGGGGGCGTGGCCAAACTCTCCGCTCTCGGCTCTGAGCGCTCAGCTGATCCATTTCCGTGTTTTTGCACGGGGGGAGAGATTTGAAGCGTTCCATTGAACACATTTCCACAGAAAATAAAATTAAACCACTGCTGTTCAAAGGTCCAGAGGCTCAGATAAAGGACTTCCGAGCCTAGAAACACTCGGACGTGCCTCCAGGCAAATAAAAAAACGTATTTCGCATTGCCTAGCGCATTCGCAGTCCAAACTCTCTGGGCGTGATTTACAGAGACGCTGAGTTCAGACAGACGGGGGTGGAACTGCATTTGCATTTCTTTTTTTGATCTGACGTCAATAAGGTGCCTTGTTCAAAATCGCCCGTTTGAGCTCCGATTTTTTCTAACGTAGAAAAGGACATTTTGCAACTTTTAACCATGGGGGGGGGGGCTAAACAGAGTAGGGGAGCTCACATTAACGTTCAAAAACCTCAGAAAGTGAAAATTTCATGCCATGGGACCTTTAAGATTTAAGAGAAGACTAAAATGTGAACAAAGATGTAAAGAAGAATCACACTAGTGTCAGTTCGGAGAGGTCTAAAGTAAACAAGGGTCTATGGAATTATCTTTTTTCACTTTTATTTTCATTACTTATCTGTTTTGGACTTACCGCAGCTCTTCTGAGTGAGTTGAGATAATTACAAGGCAGCAACAACTAATTGGAATAATCGTGACTAGTCGACTCTTAAAATAATTCTAAACCTATTTTGATCAGCATAATGGATTATACAGACTTTTTTTACAGTGGAATTATTGCATAAAAATGACAATTTGTGACTTCTGTGTAGAGAATTACTTTCTATCACCATAATTCATGCTTCACTTGGTTAAAAACATAGGAAAATAATAGTTTGACTAGTTGATTTTGCAGACAAGTCGTCTACTAAAATAATCGTCACTGCAGCCCTTGTAGTTTTCTATTTTTAAGATGTTTTAGATGAATATTTCTGTTTACAATGAAATTATTAACCTAACAAAGAATCACTAATAAGCATAAGATAACTTCTTAAAGGAGAATTAACGTTTATTTACAATCTGAGCCTTAATTCGGTAATAAAACAAGTTGTTTTACTCACCCATAGCACTTTGGTGTCATATGGAGCACTTCCGGAGATGTTTTAGATTAGCGATTAGCGTTGTCGGGGCATAAAGCATGTAACATATGCCCCGAGCGGTCTCCAAATAACACAAACTTTAGCACTTTTCAAATCATAGAAGCTCGATGTCTTAGTCTACGCCTTTGAGTCAAAAGTGGCCTGTAATCCAAGATTTATCCATAATTTACAGCTTTGTGTTTCATGTTTGGGTGCCGAGAGCTGAGAGCGAAATAAACTGTGACTCCGCACATGCGCACTGGCGTCCTCATCTACTCGAAACTATGGATAAATCTCGGATTACAGGCCACTTTTGACTCGAACGAAGGCATAGACTAAGACATTGAGCTTCTATGATTTGAAAAGTGCTAAAGTTTGTGTAATTTGGAGACCGCTCGGGGCATATATTACATGCTCTATGCCCCGAGAATGCTAATCGCTAATCTAAAACATCTCTGGAAGTGCTCCATATGACACCAAAGTGCTATGGGTGAGTAAAACAACTTGTTTTATTACCGAAATAAGGCTCAGATTGTAAAAAACATGAATTCTCCTTTAAGTGTGTAATGATTTGTGTGGCGTGTGTCACTGATTTTAGGTGGTGCAGCACGACCCGTGTCGAGGAGGAGCAGGATACTGGAACAGTCTCTTCAGGTTTAAACACTTGGCCACTGGACACTACCTGGCTGCAGAGGTCAGTCTGACACATACTGCAAGCTTGTACGACACAGTTTAACCTACTGTGTAGATTAGTAGAGGTAGTACCACTAGTTGTTGTAGTACAGTGGTACCTTACCTTACGAAATTAATTCGTTCCAGAAGTGGTTTCGTAACGTGAAAAATGCGTAAGTTGAGTAGCTATTTCAATGGAAAAAGCCTGATTCGTTCCAAGGCCCCAATCCAAGTTTTTTTTTTTTTATAGTGTAACTTTTTTTTATAGTGTAACATTGTGTTCTGCGTGTTTCTCACATTTGTCTCTCGTTTAAACACTCAAACTTTCATAGATTTTCAACAAAATGTATTAACAGTGAAGTGTGGGGGGGGAGGGGGAGGGGGGAGAAAACTGCGCTCTGACACGTGTGATAGCGCAGCATGACCCGGCGCGGAGCTGACAGCAGGTCTAGACCAAGGTCTAAACCTGGACTGGACCAGGACTAAACCAGGACTAAACCAGGACTAAACCTGGACTAAACCAGGACTAAACCAGGACTAGACCAGGTGGATTAAAGCAGCGAGGAGGGGACTGCACGCAGTCTGAGCGCATGAACGAGACCCATGCAAGAGACGCGGGCTCCTCCTGGTTTAGTCCAGGTTTAGTCCTGGTTTAGTCCAGACCACCGCGGCTCCTCTAGACCTCCTCTAGACCTGGTCAGGTCTAGAGGAGGTCTAGACCACCGCGGCTCTTGCATGGGTCTCGTTCATGCGTTCATGCGCTCAGACTGCGTGCAGTCCCCTCCTCGCTGCTTTAATCCACCTGGTCTAGTCCTGGTTTAGTCCTGGTCCAGTCCAGGTTTAGACCTTGGTCTAGACCTGCTGTCAGCTCCGCGCCGGGTCATGCTGCGCTATCACACACGTGTCAGAGCGCAGTCTTCTCCCCCCTCCCCCTTCCCCCCACACTTCACTATTAATAATTTAGTTGAAAATCTGTGAAAGTTTGAGTGTTTAAACGAGAGACAAATGTGAGAAAAGCGTATAATGTGTGTGGCTGAGCGCACATTATTTGAATTTTTGAGATTTCGCGTTTCGTAACTTGAATTTTCTTTCGTATCTAGAGACCAAAATTTACCGTGAAGGCGTTTCGTAACTTGAAATTTTCATTGGGTCATTCGTAAGGTGAGGTACCACTGTAGTAGCAATGCAGGTGGATGGTACCTAAGAATGTTTTGTACCTTTGCAGGTAAACCCAGAATATGAAGAGGAGTGTCTGGAGTCTCGCTCTTCTGTAAGGGACACTCAATTATATATTATAAATTACAACCAAATAAATACATAACAAAAAGTTTTGGACACATCTTCGTATTCTTCTCTGAGTGAGACATCAAATATATGATGCATCATACTGTATGTGGCATTATGTAGTAGAGTTAAATATCTCACCTAAATATTCTTTAGATTTTATATTCAAATTCCTCTAAGGCGCCACCCTTTGCTTTGTTGACAGCGCTGCAAACCCTTGGCCTTGAGCTTCTTGATGAACTCTCCTGAAATGTTTTTCATTTCACAGCTGTGTCTTTTCAGGGTCAAGAAATGCTAAGAGTGTTTTGAGTGAATATTTAGTTTACTACATACCAAACATGTCCATTCATAGTTCTGAAGCCTTTGGTGATAAATCATGGAAAGAAAGAAGAAAGAAGAAACAAAAGTAAAAAAGGGTACCTTTAAAATAGTTTATATTAAAGGTTCACTATGTCACTTTTTTGGATCTGAATATCACTATGGAGATGTTTGCTTTGTTTGTAAAGTTCCACAGTAGGGCATTAATCATCACCAAAAGACAAGCAGTTAACACCATTAGGGTAAAGGTGCGTTGTGTAATTTTTCTGGTGGAGGGTCCATCAAATGCTTTTCTCCACAGAGATGTTATTTTTTGTCTGGAATGTTCCACAGTATGACTTTAAACAGCTCTACTTTACTTGTATTCAATTACGGGTGGTTTTATAGCTCAAAAATAGCTAGAAAAACAGACATTCTGACTGTGAGCAGGGTCACCTCTCCACAGATCTGACCTGTAACTTGGTCTGGTTTGATCTCTATGAAGATAGAAAATGATAGTTTAATGCCATACTGTGAAACATTCCAGACAAAGCAGTAACACGGACACACCACCAGAAAAGTTACACAATGCAGCTTTAGGCCCGAGCCTTTCTGTGTGGAGTTTGCATGTTTCTCCCCGTGTCTGGGTGGGTTTCCTCCGGGCACTCCGGTTTCCCCCACCAACCCAAAACATGCACCATAGGTACTCCAGCTTAGGTCCTGACCAAACTGAAGCAAGAAGATCATGGAGATGGTCCCCGGGCGCCCTAATGTGTGTGTGCTGCCCACTGCTCCTAATATATGTATATATATATAGGATGGGTTAAAATGCAGAGAAGAATTTCTCCAGTGTGAGATCAATAAAGTTCACTTCTTCTTCTTCTTCTTTAAAGGAAAAGTAACGTTGTTTTTTTTACAATCTGAGCCTTCTTTCGGTAATAAAACAAGTTGTTTTACTCACCCATAGCACTTTGGTGTCATATGGAGCACTTTCAGAGATGTCTTAGATTTGCGGTTAGCCTAGAGCAACTTCTAGCCATAGCTCGGGGCATATAATATATTCCCCAAGCATGTAATATGCCCCGTGCGGGCTCCAAATAACACAAACTTTAGCACTTTTAAAATCATAGAAGCCCGATATCTTAGTCTACGATTGCGTTTGAAGCAAAAGTGGCCTGTAATCCGAGATTTATCCATAGTTTACAGCTTTGCGTTTCATGTTTGGGTCCCGGGAGCTGAGAGCACAGTCCGCACATGCGCACTGGTGTCCTCATCTACTCGAAACTATGGCTAAATCTCGGATTACAGGCCACTTTTGACCACACGAAATCGTAGATTAAGATATCGGGCTTCTATGATTTGAAAAGTGCTAAAGTTTGTGTTATTTGGAGACCGCAAAGTAATGCCCCGAGCACTCAAGTTAACGGATACGCTACAACATAACTTCTACGAAACTGCTCAAAATGACACCAAACTGCTATGGGTGAGTAAAACTACTTGTTTTATTGCCGAAAGAAGGCTCAGATTGTAAAAAAACGTTACTTTTCCTTTAAGTTTAGATATGAGCAGTGGAGACCCTGTTCATAGTACAGATGCACGTTTTCAATCATTTTTAGTAATAAAAGCAAGATCGATTTAATGCTATACTGTGGAACAATCTGAGCAAAACAATAACATTACCATCAAGCTATTTAGTGCTCCTTTAATGGATGCATTTACCTTTTTAGAACCGAATACAACAGAACCACTTGCCACTTGTTGCAAACACACCAAGCACACAGGTTTCCCATTCACCTCCGTGAACAAATAGGAATTAGTACATTTTTCTTGGAAAATCCTGCACTCGGCGTCCACTTTTCTCATTTTTGACATTTTGCTGATGAGGGTGTTGTGGTCAACAGTGAAAACGATCGTCCTTTAAGAGCGTCTTCATTTGTACTGCTCTGGTGGGAGGGGCCACGCACAGAGGCACTGGAGACACTGCTATGCTAAGCTGCGCAGAAAAGAAGCGCAGAAAATTACCAATATTTTAATAGAAAATTTAAATATAATTAAAATATTTTAATAGAAAATCAGCTGAGGGCCAGATTAAAGGTCTTGGAGGGCCAGATCTGGTCCCCGGGCCGCATGTTTGACACCCCTGCCTTACATGATATAATCAGTAGTCGAGTTGTAAAATGAAACCAGGGGGGATGGTGAAATTTTTCACCAACGGGGGGGGAAGGGGGCATTAAGCTAAGCCCTCCCCCATCACTGACATCACTGTGGTGTTTCAGGGCAGGGCAGAATTAGAAGGTACTTTGTTAAAATGGAAATGCTTTTATAACAAAAAGTCCATATAATCATTCAATAATACACAGGATATATGTTATCACACACACACACACACACACACCTTAGTCCTGGTTTAGTCCTGGTTTAGTCCCGGTTTAGTCCTGGCTTAGTCCTGGTTTAGACCTGGTTTAGACCTGGTTTAGTCCTGGCTTAGTCCTGGTTTAGTGCTGAAATAGATGCAGAAATAATCTGATAATATGACTCACCCATAAGAATGCGGTCAGATCCATTCTAACAGTTTGCCGTGTTGTCTTTAATAATCCGGAGCTCCGGAGAAAAGGACATAATCCCGAACGTATCCCGTGTCCCGAGGCGAGATTTCCTTCTTACGTAGCATTAACGTAGCAAGTTAAGGATTCTTCTTCTCTTGGAAATGCCGCATAAATATCAGGCGGCTCGCTCACAGGTGATCGGCGAACAGGCGCAAACACAACAGCGGTAATAGTCATGATTGGCGGGAGCGCGATCGCTGCGTAATTATGCTGCAACATGATTGGAAGCTGGAGCGCACTGGCCATTTTGACTTAAAAACGGCAAAATTCGCCAAAAGTTTAGGGATTTTCATGCCTGATTGATAAAATGCCATAAGGGATGGAGGAAGGGATGCCCGTTTTAGAAGAGGGATGAATTTGACAATTTTGTCCCACAGGGGGGATGCCACCCCCCATCCCCCCTCAACTCGAGTACTGGATATAATTGACTTTAATAATAGGGTAGTCACTTAGCTTTCATTTCTATGTGCTCAAAATGTGGTTTATGCAGTTATACCTCCATGACCAGCAGATGGCAGCAATACCTTGTGAATCTGTGTGTCTCCTACATACAAGGGTCTATGTGTATGTGTGTAGGTTGGTTGATTTGCTCAAAAAAGCTGTCTCTGTTCCTGTATCTTAATGGTCTTTACTGCATTTTAACCTAATTTAGTCTGACATTCAGTTCACGCCAAATGCCACTTTAGACGTTTGATTTAATTATTCAGTGACGTGCTTCACCCTGTACATTACACTGTGACTTTTACTGCCTTATTAATTAAATTAACTTTATAGCCGTCAGGGAAATGTAAGAGACTCAGTGAACCCTGGTACAAACTTGAGGTCATTATTTTAGGAGTTGTTTGAAGCTTAAAAATCAACATTACATTTTAGACTGATCCACAAGGGAAATTATTTGGGTACAGTAGTTCACTCATCAAATATAATATATAATAGAGGGTAACAAAAAATAGATGGAATAGCAAAAAAAAAAGACCAAGAGACCAGTGTCAAATGAGACATAATTATAAAAATAAAAAATAATAATACAGTGGTACCTCACCTTATGAATGACCCAACAAACGAAAATTTCAAGTTACGAAACGCCTTCACGGTAAATTTTGGTCTCTAGATACGAAAGAAAATTCAAGTTACGAAACGCGAAATCTCAAAAATTCAAATAATGCGCGCTCAGCCACACACATTATACGCTTTTCTCAGACTGGATTTAAACTTTTCTCACATTTGTCTCTCGTTTAAACACTCAAACTTTCATAGATTTTCAACAAAATGTATTAATAGTGAAGTGTGTGTGTGTGTGTGTGTGTGTGTGTGTGTGTGTGTGGGGGGGGGGGCACGTGTGTGATAGCGCACATGACCCGGCGCGGAGCTGACAGCAGGTCTAGACCAAGGTCTAAACCTGGACTGGACCAGGACTAAACCAGGACTAAACCAGGACTAAACCAGGACTAAACCAGGACTAGACCAGGTGGATTAAAGCAGCGAGGAGGGGACTGCACGCAGTCTGGAGCCGCGGTGGTCTGGACTAAACCTGGACTAAACCAGGAGGAGCCCGCGGCTCTTGCATGGGTCCCGTTCATGCGCTCAGACTGCGTGCAGTCCCCTCCTCGCTGCTTTAATCCACCTGGTCTAGTCCTGGTCTAGTCCTGGTTTAGTCCAGGTTTAGTCCTGGTTTAGTCCAGGTTTAGTCCTGGTCCAGTCCAGGTTTAGACCTTGGTCTAGACCTGCTATCAGCTCCGCGCCGGGTCATGCTGCGCTATCACACGTGTCAGAGCGCAGTTTTCTCCCCCCTCCCCCTCCCCCCCCCACACTTCACTGTTAATACATTTTGTTGAAAATCTATGAAAGTTTGAGTGTTTAAACGAGCGACAAATGTGAGAAACACACAGAACACAATGTCACACTATAAAAAAAGTTACACTATTCAAAAAAAACTTGGATCGGGGCCTTGAAACGAATCAGGCTTTTTCCATTGAAATAGCTACTCAACTTACGAATTTTTCACGTTACGAAACCACTTCTGGAACGAATTAATTTCGTAAGGCGAGGTACCACTGTAAATGTATATGTACAAATCAAAATAAAATAGAAAAATAAGTAATTAAATATAAAATACAATTTCAAATTAGATATCCAATCACAGCTGTACAGTTGTAGGGAGTATTATCTGTTACATAAAGGTGAGTTGTTGTACAGTTGTAGGGAGTATGGTATGACTTCATTTTTATATCCTCCGGATTTGTTATATTTCCTAACATCATGTTATATTGACAATACATTGCATAACTATTATACAATGATCATGCGATGTACATATATTTAAAATAACTTTTTTGTTGGGGGGATTGCTACCAGTTTGTCTCCATGAAAATGTTATTGATTAGCCTGTAAAGTTAGTATGATAGTAATTGCTGCGTATATTGAGTTACAAAATATACATTTTAGATTATTTGTTTTTTAAGGATCCCCATTAGTCTTTAAAAACGCATAGACTACTCTTCCTGGGGTCCATTTTTATTGTGAGTGGGCTCGCCTCTCCACAAATCTGACCTGTACCTGTAACCTGAAATAAAAAATAAGGTAACATATTTCAGTAAATGTCTTTCCACTGACTGGGCAGCCCTGGTTGTGCGTTGTTGTACATCTATAGTCTATGTGACATTGTGTTTTGCTGTAGTTGGACTCGGAGCAGGAAGCACTTCGAGCTCGCCTGAGAAACGCTCAGGACAAGGTGATGTACACTCTGGTGTCTGTGCCCGATGGAAACGACATCTCCTCCATCTTTGAACTGGACCCCACCACCCTGAGGGGAGGAGACTCTATGGTGCCCAGGTAACATGCTTTTATAAAGGGGCACTGTGGAACTTTTCTGCTGTATACTACCCTGAGGGGAGGGTAATTAAGTTTAAAGGGGAGATATTATTTCTTCTCTTGTCATTAGCTGTAATTCGTGATTAATTCGTGCATGTTTGCATAATTCTGTATTGCAGTGAAGGCTGGCATGCTCAGAAAATGTCTGTTTTCACCTTACCATTTCTCTGTACTTACCTGCGATTATTTAGCATAAATCTGACTCCTAGTCATAAATATATAAATATTGTTTGATTGTTTGATTGAAATGTTCATTCACTAGCACGATCACGCCACAACAGTGAAATACAATAAAGACCCGCGGGAGGATTCATGAGGGCTGGTGCATTGTGTTCTGGGCAGTGGAACACTGCTTGGACTGCTGCTCCCGCGACCCAGAGAATGGAAAAAGCGGAAGAAGATGAATGATGATATTTATTGATCGTTGTGTCCTTTGGCAAGACACTTAAAGGGATATGCCACCCCCAGGTCAAACTTGGGCATCTCCCCACAGTCCACCCACCCAAAATGACCAAGGCAAGCTCTCCGTGTTGATTTGCTCATTTATTTGCACTCGATATGAATGCGCACTACACAGAAAGTAATTGGGAAACGCATCGAGCAAATTAATTCCTTTTGGCCGAAATCTTTCTCTGGCACCTTAATGGTTCCCTAATACTGTAAATGAATCCTTCTTCAAAATCAAGCCTCAGTGCATGAGATATGACTCTGACTGTCTTCATGAGGCTAAATATGTCTCTGAAACACTTTATTCTGGGTGTTGTTGCTTGAATGCAAATGAGAAGGACAGAGATTGGGTTAGAGCGGGTGGGCCCCACCCGCTCCTTTGCGCCGCTGCGCTCTGGCTGGCTCCGATTTCCGTGTTTGAAGCGCGGAGGCAGAAAGGAGAGGAAATTCAATGAAAAAAACACATTATCACAGAAAATAAAATTAAACCACTGCTGTTTCAGAGGTCCAGAGGGTCAGATAAAGGACTTCCGAGCCTAGAAACACTTGCACGTGCCTCCAGGCAAATAAAAAAACGCATTTCGCATTGCCTAGCGCATTCGCAGTCCAAACTCTCTGGGCGTGATTTCCAGAGACAGGGGGTGGAGATCCAGACGGTGGTGGAACTGCATTTGCATTTCTTATTTCGATCTGACGTCAATAAGGTGCCTTGTTCAGAATCGCCCGTTTGAGCTCCGATTTTTTAAAACGCAGAAAAGGATCGCAAATGCTCAGTTTAGACATTTCGCAACTTTTAACCATGGGGGGGGCCTAAACAGGGTAGGGGAGCTCACATTAACGTTCAAAAACCTCAGAAAGTGAAAATTTCATGCCATGGGACCGAACGAAACGAACGAAAAAACGAAAAGTAAAATTTTAAAAATATTTTCATTAACTGAAATAAATAAAAATGACAAAAGAAAAAAACAATATCTAACTGAAACTGTATTGTGTGTTTACAAAACTAACTAAACTGTTTGTTGTAAGTTTGAGAACACTTTCTTTTTGAATCCTGCACTTGACAAATAACCCAAAGTATAACCCAAAAACTGAAACTAATACTAAAACTAATAAAAACTTAATTTTTTTTTTAAACTAATTAAAATAAAACTATCAGAGCCACTCTAAAAACAAATTAAAACTGAATTAATGGGAAAAAAAAACTAAACTATAATGGAAACATTTTAAACTATTATAACCCCTGTAATTTAGTCTATAGAGCAAATGATTGACCTGTCTCTGTGTGCAGCTCTCTGAACTGAATTCTACACATGTATCACTCTGGAATGGCTCTCAATGAAAGCATCAAGAACCAGTGATGAGAAAGTTCTTACGATACAAACAAAACAATACACAAACTGATTGGTCAGAGTGTCACAACAGTGGAACAGGCTAAAAATCAAACTTTAGTTAAATCCAAATGGGGACAAACCACAAGCATTTCCCTCTGCAGGTTTTTCCACAAACAAAACTCCTCCGTATTTGTGCTGAAATAGGCCAAAGTATGGCTGTGGGCGTCGCCGTGTTTGTTTTGGTTCCTCCCTGCTGCTCTGTAACTGGTCAGTAATTTGATGGTGGTTAGAAGAAGTGACTTTATTGATGTCATAGAGGAGAAATTCTTCTCTGCATTTAACCCGTCCTGCGCCCGGGGACCAACTCCATGATCTTCTTGCTTCGGTTTGGTCAGGACCTCAGCTGGAGGATTTTACTTATGGTGCATGTTTTGGGTTGATGGGGGAAGCCGGAGTGCCCGGAGGAAACCCACCCAGACACGGGGAGAACATGCAAACTCCACACAGAACACACACAGAAAGGCCTGGGTGACCCAGGGATCGAACCCGGAACCTTCTTGCTGTGAAGCATGAGCGCTAGCCACTCAGAAGCCGGGTTTGTGAGGGAGTGGGAATCTAGGCACATCTTAAAGGAAAAGTAACGTTTTTTTACAATTTGAGCCTTATTTCGGTAATAAAACAAGTTGTTTTACTCACCCATAGCACTTTGGTGTCATATGGAGCACTTCCAGAGATGTTTTAGATTTGCAGTTAGCCTAGCGTGACTTCTAGCCATAGCTCGGGGCATATAATATATTCCCCAAGCATGTAATATGCCCCGTGCGGGCTCCAAATAACACAAACTTTAGCACTTTTCAAATCATAGAAGCCCGATGTCTTAGTCTACGATTTTGTTTGAAGCAAAAGTGGCCTGTAATCCGAGATTTATCCATAGTTTACAGCTTTGCGTTTCATGTTTGGGTCCCGGGAGCTGAGAGCACAGTCCGCACATGCGCACTGGCCTCCTCATCTACTCGAAACTATGGCTAAATCTCGGATTACAGGCCACTTTTGACCACACGAAATCGTAGGATAAGACATCGGGCTTCTATTATTTGAAAAGTGCTAAAGTTTGTGTTATTTGGAGACCGCAAACATGTGCCCCGAGAACTCACATGATGGAGATCGCAAATCTAAAACATCTCCGGAAGTGCTCCATATGACACCAAATTGCTATGGGTGAGTAAAACAACTTGTTTTATTACCGAAATAAGGCTCAGATTGTAAAAAACGTTACTTTTCCTTTAACATGGGTTATAACACAGAGGATCAGTATTGAAATAACATGTGTATTATATATCCAAACTTTTAAAAAATAGTGTGAAAAGTCCTTTATGAATGACTTTAATCTGACCTGGTTATCTCTTTTTTTCAGAAACTCGTATGTTCGTCTCAGACACTTGTGCACAAACACGTGGGTCCACAGCACAAACCAGCCCATCGACAAAGAGGAGGAGAAGCCCGTCATGCTCCGAGTCAGTGCTGCTCTACTTTATTAGTTTATTCTTTATTTATCACATTTAACGGCTACGTCTTTGTCAACACAAATAAGGTAAAAGTATAAACTTGGTATGGACAGGCCCAGTAATTACAGAAACCATAAACTAGGTCAACAAATCTGCATTTTGATCATTAAAAGGTAGCTTAAGTTGAAATTCTGCCATCGTTTTCTGACCTCCTGCTCAGTTTTAGCCTATGGACAGCTCTGAATTTGGTATTGTCACATGAACAAACTGATTTTGTTGTTTTATATTATGTTACAGATCGGTACGTCTGCACAGAAGGAGGACAAAGAGGCGTTTGCCATCGTCCCTGTGTCTCCGGCTGAAGTCCGAGATCTGGACTTTGCTAACGACGCGAGTAAAGTGCTAGCCTCCATCGCTGGAAAACTGGAGAAGGGAACTATTACACAGAATGAGAGGAGGTACAGTTTTTGTTTTGAATAGTATAATGAAGTAAGATAACGCCATAATGTTACATAGTGGACCTTTAAATTGTGCAGTTAATATCTTACTATAAATTTTTTTTTTAATTGAATACGCGACTGTGCACCAGTCTTCAGCACTAATCACATAGTGAAGTTTGCGGACGATACGACTGTGGTGGGTCTCATCTCTAATAACGATGAGACAAACTACAGGAGTGAGGTGAGCCTTCTGACCCAGTGGTGCAGTGAAAACAATCTCCTTCTGAATGTTGAAAAGACCAAGGAGATTGTTAGAAGAAGAAGAAGAAGTGACTTTATTGATCTCACACTGGAGAAATTCTTCTCTGCGCCCGGGGACCATCTCCATGATCGGGGACCATCTCCTGGCTTCGGTTTGGCCAGGACTGGAGGATTTTACCTGGTGCATGTTTTGGGTTGATGGGGGAAACCGGAGTGCCTGGAGGAAACCCACCCAGACACAGGGAGAACATGCAAACTCTACACAGAAAGGCCCAGGCGGCCCCGGGGATCGAACCCAGACCATGCATGCAAACTCCACACAGAACACACACAGAAAGGCCTGGGCGACCCGGGGATCGAACCCGGAACCTTCTTGCTGTGAAGCAAGAGCGCTAACCACTCAGCCACCGTGCCGCCAATTATTATTGACTTCCGGAGAGGCCCCACCCAGCACCCCCCACTGTCCATCAACGGTGCTGCTACTTTTCTGTCTGTTCTTGATTTTGGTGATGTAATTTACCGTATTGGCCCGAATATAAGACGGTGTTTTTTGCATTGAAATAAGACTGAAAAAGAGGGGGTCGTCTTACATTCGCGGTCTAGACATTATACCCATTCACAACGCTAGATGGCGCCAGATATCTTTAAAGCGAATGCTGAACTGAACTCAACAGGCCAAAGCGAACCCCTGTCACGAAGAAGAAAAATAAAAAATAGCGGTAAGAAAGAAAAGAGAAGAAAATAAGAGAAGAGATAACAGAAAATGGAGAAAGGTAGCGACAATCTGGAGAAAAGTGGGTCGAAGATCGGCCAGGTGAACCGGCAGCTGAGGAGAAGTTATGATGCAAACTTCAAGATGGTGATAAATGAGTCTTCAAACAACTGCAAAGCGGCTGTGAAATATGGTGTCACAGAGTGTAATGTACGGAGATGGAGAGCTCAAAAAGATCGCCTAAAAAATGCTCACAGTCAGAGAGAAGCTGTATATATAAATATTTTTTAAAAAGCTTTAAAAAAAAAGCTGTATATATAAATATATATATGTATAAAAAAGCTGTACATATAAATAGCTGCTATTTTCTGTATAAAAATTAAATTTGGTGTTCAAAAAGTCTTTTTTCAAACTTGAGTCTTGAAAAAGAGGGGGGTCGTCTTATAATCAGGGTCATCTTATATTCGGGCCAATACGGTATATGAATGCCTCTGTAGACTGTCTACATGCTCTTGACACTGTGTATCATGGTGCACTACGTTTTATTACAAACATGAGGTCCCTGACCCATCATTGTGTCTTGTACGCCCGTGTGGGCTGGCCTTTCCTGACAAATCATAGATTGAAGCATTGGTACCTTTTGATTTCTAAATGTCTTGTTGGGCTGGTGCCGTCCTATCTCCAGCAGCTCATAGAGGTGAGGAGCAGCAGCACTTACAGTCTCCGCTCTCAGGAGCTGCTCCTGCTCTCTGTGCCCAGAGCTCGCACACAACTTGGTAAAAAGGCTTTTCGTTTTGTTGCATTTGTGATGTTATTGTCAAGATTGTTTATGTAGCTAATAAAAAGAAGAGGCCCGAGAATAGAGCTCTGCGGGACTCCTGTGGACACTCTTTGCAGACTGGATCTATGATTCTGAACCTTGACACACTGAGTCCTGTCACAGATAGTTTGAAAACCAACCAACTGTGTGATCTGAAAGCCCGATGCTGTGCAGTTTTTGTTCAAGCTCAGTATGATCTACAGTATTGAAGGCTTTGGAGAGGTCAACAAAAAGAACTGCACAATGCTGTTTTTCGTCCATGGATTGCAAGATGTCATTAATTACTTTGATAGCTGCCGTTGTTGTACTGTGCTGTAAATAGGTATTTATTTATTCTTTTGCTCTGCTTTTAGATTTTTGTCTAATAAGTTTTTGTTTTGTCTTTATATTGTATTTTGTACACTGTCTTTTTGCACTACTTGGCCAGAGAGAAACGAAATTTTGATTCACTGTATGTTGAACACATTATGGCAGAATTGACAATAAAGCTGACTTTGAACTTGAACTTTGAACTTTGAAAAAGGAAAGACGGTCAAATTTGAATTTTTTTTTTTTTCCAAGACAAAAAAATCCATTACTCTTCTCCTATGTGAATCGTAGTAGAGTGTGTCATTCATGGTTGGCCAGTGTAACACCGTGAATACGCAGTGAATACATTTTATCATGGCATGCTAATGTTGATGTTTGTGTTTGTGCCATTTCTTCACCAGAGCAGTTACTAAACTCCTGGAGGACTTGGTGTTTTTTGTGGTGGACATTCCCAACAACGGACAAGATGTTTTAGAAATCATGGTCAACAAACCCAACAGAGAGAGACAGAAGCTCATGAGGGAGCAGAATATCCTCAAACAGGTAAAGGTTAAAGGGGATGCCTTATGCATTAACTTGTTGTTTCGTTTCGTCAGTGGGGCGCCAGTTGCAAAAACTGTTGTCGTGTCCTTGGGCAAGACACTTCACCCACATTGCCTAGTATGAAAGTGGAGTGTGTGTGAGTGTTGGAGGTGGTCGGAGGGGCCGATGGCGCAGATTGGCAGCCTCACTTCCGTCAGTCTGCCCCAGGGCAGCTGTGGCTACAGAAAGTAGCTCACCACCACCAAGTGTGGAGTGAATGAACAATGAACTGTAAAGCGCTTTGGGTGTCATGAAAGGCGCTATATAAATGCTATGAATTATTATTATTATTAATTATAAAATCTTGGGCACCTTTACACTGACGTTTTTGGTTTTAATTTTTGCTGCGAATTCAGGACCAGGACTAGTGTCAAAAGTGAGGTGTGAAGCAAGAAAAACAACATCATAATACCGTAATTTCCGGACTATAAGCCGGTACTTTTTTCGCACACTTTGAACCCTGTGGTTTATGAACACAGTGGATGCGCGCTCAGCCTGAAGGCAGAAAATAAGAAGTGTGGCAAACAACACAATCCCAGACACTGACATGATCCCAGACGGGACAGCGGCTCTTTCTGTAGAAGACATGTGCAGTAGAGCGCCAAGTCTGATAATCCCTCTATAGATTTTTACAGGCTAAGGCGTAAATATCAATGACACCTGTGGCATATAGTCAACTGTGGCCTATATATGTACAGGATAAAAGGAGAAATTCAATTTGTCAACTGGACAAAGTTTGTTTGGTCAAAAACGTTTCGCCGCTCATCCGAGAGGCTTCGTCAGCTCTGGTTCTAGTGCTGGTTAGAATATATATGTACAGGTTTTTTTAGTTAAAGCGGCTTATATTCAGGTGCGCTCAATAGTCTGGAAATTATAGTAATATAATGCTAACTGAAAAAATAAAAAGGTTAAACCCTAAAAAATCGTTAAATCCATTTAAATTAAAGGTCCCATGGCATGAAATTTTCACTTTCTGAGGTTTTTGAACGTTAATGTGAGCTCCCCTACCCTGTTTAGGCCCCCCAATGGCTAAAAGTTGTGAAATGTCTAAACTGAGCATTTGCGATCCTTTTCTGCGTTTGAAAAAAATACAGCTCAAACGGGCGATTCTGAACAAGGCGACTTCGTTACGTAACATCGACAAAAGAAATGCAAATGCAATTCCACCACCGTCTGGATCTCCACCCCCTGTCTCTGGAAATCACGCCCAGAGAGTTTGGACCGCGAAGGAGCTACGCAATGCGAAATGCGTTTTTTTATTTGCCTGGAGGCACATGCGAGTGTTTCTATGCTCGGAAGTCCTTTACCCGACCCTCTGGACCTCTGAAACAGCAGTGGTTTAATTTTATTTTCTGTGAAAATGTGTTTTTTTCATTGAAATTTCTCTTCTTTCTCCCTCCGCGCTTAAAACGCGGAAGTGGGAGCCAGCGCACAGAGCAGCGCTCCAGCGGCGTATTTGCCCCCCCCCCCCCACCCGCTCCTCTAACCCTATCTGTGTCCTTCTCATTTGCATTCAAGCAACAAGGCCCAGAATGAGTTGTTCAGACAGAGAGATTATGACTCTGACTGTGTTCATGAGTCTTTCTCATGCACTGAATGTTGATTTTGAAGGATTCATTTACAGTATTAGGGAACCATTAAGGCACCATATAAAAGCATCAAGAAGTACCATGTCATGGGACCTTTAAAAGTTTGAATAGCATTACTGTTCGTAGCTACTTTTTGCAACTTTAGTGCAAACTAGATAAATTAGCACCTTTCTGGTCAAAAACATCTAAATGTGAGTGAGTCCTGCCTTCATTGGCCTCTGCGATTTTCAAGTACTATGTGACATCATACAGAACTGTCCTGATTACAGGCAGGTGAGGCTGGCGCCTCCGCTTTGGCATGACCTGCCTGAGGAGATAAGGCTTTGCACCATCAGTATCATCTTTTAAATTACTTCTTAAATCTCATTTTTACTGGTTGGCCTTCCTTGAACTGCTTTAGCTTGATTTTATTCCTTATTTATTTTTATTCTATTTTATTAACTTGTATATTCTCATTAACTGATTTTTTTTTGTAGAATCCCTCAGAATCCATGGCAAAAGGAGAAATTCAGTTTGTCAACTGGACAAAAGTTTATTTGGTCGAATACGTTTCGCAGCTCATTCAAGGTGCTTCTTCAGTTCTGGTCAGAGTGCTAGTGGACACTGCCTTATAATGTCGCCCTCACTGCAGTCTTCACTACACAAATCACATGTGGTCTACTCAGTGTTGTATAAAGTACTGGAAAATCAAACTCAAGTAAAAGTATAGGTACCCCTCCCAAAAATGACTTTGGTAAAAGTCGAAGTCACTGACTGAAATGTTACTTGAGTAAAAGTCTTAAAGTATCTGGAACTTCTTGTACTTAAGTATGACAAGTAATGTAAAAATAAATGTACTCAAGTAATGTAATTAAAGGTACAAGTAAAAGTATCAAGCAAAGGCAGTCTGAATTTAATATTTTTTAATGTTCGCCTCCCCCCAAACCTTTGTTTTTTTTTAAATAACAGTGCTGAAAATAAGGCATACATAACACCATTGAAGGAGTGTTTTTGGAGGAAGAGGGTTTTTTTTGTAATTGGGCCTAAAAAAAATAAATGTTGGTTTCCGATTTGTTGACAGTTCTAGACATGGGTAGGTAGGGAATTTATTTTATTTTTATTTTTTATTTTTTTTCCTGTGGGAATATGGAAATTTTGAAATTTTATTTTATTTCCTTCCACAGCAGTACTATTTCAATAAAAAACTATAATTGACATTGGCATAATTTCCCAAAGCTATCTCAATGCTAAGGGCATATTCTATACTTAAGTATAGTCGAACGAAGCTCCAACATGCCATGCGAAACCAGGTCGTTGACTGTACATGTTGACTGAGTACATGTAGAATATATCTTACAATGTTACAAAAATACATGCTGATTTTGTATTGTTTTTTATGTTCTTCTTTCAGATGGCAGTCATTAAATTTAGAAGCAGTAAACAATTTTGAATACTACATTTATTTAACACGGTGTTGACATTGGTCAACTTAAAACTGGCACTGCATAATCTTAACAATGATATGTACAGTATACTTAACATACAGATATGCTTTAGGCCTAACAGTAGAACTCTACACAGTTTGTGCAGGGGGTATAGTGAGAACAAAAATCTGTTCTGTAGAAATTGTGGTGACAACACAGACTTAGTGACAACACTCATTCACTATTATAAAAGAAGAAATTCAATTTGTCATTCACCATTCTAAACATGTCCCATTACAGGCCAACAGAGGCCTACTGGAAGAAGAAGAACAAGCACAGTACAGTACAGTAAAAACAAGAGATGTATTGAAAAAGGTACAGTTAAATAGTTTCCTCCTGGGCATGAGTCAACAAACCTAATGCTGATGTAGGTTAGCTACTGTACTGTTGCAAGCAAACAGCTGTTGTATGTATGTAAAAGCAAATGGGACACAACCCCACATAAAACTGTGTGTTTGTGTGTTCAAAACAGTCATTTCTCCTTTCCCAGACCCCCCAGGATTTCGCGGGCATTTTTTGTGATTGTTGCGGGCTAAAATCCCTGAATTTCCGGGAGCTTTTCCAAAAAGTTGCGATGAAAGTAGCGGTGCTTTTAAGGTTTTTGTTGCGGGAGGAAGTGAAAGTAGCGATAAATAGTTGCGATTTTCGCTTTTTGTAATTAAAATTGAGTAATATTTTGAATACTGAGTTATTACTGACAAAGAATAATACAAGGACAGAGATCACAGATATGGTCCTAAAACAACCTTACCAACATCGAAAATAAATTACTACTAGGAGGGGAACTGTTTCGGTCTTTTGCTGTTATTTTTGTGGGCAAATGGCGCCGCAGACATGTTTCTTTGCCATTAGAAGCAGTGTCCCAATTCCCAGAGCGCGCAGCTCGGAGCGTGGTCCGAAGGGCATGTGCGTCACACATTTCGACAGAACACCGGCGTGACGACTGCTGTCCCACTTCTTTTTGTCCCATGCGCAGTTAACACGCGGTCGGAAGACCGCAGTCGTTAAGCGGTCCGCGGACTGCAGTCGGGGCTGAGCAAGTGTGCACCGCCTTGACTGCAGTCTGAGCCCCCTTCGGGCCGCGTTCCGAGCTGTGCGCTCTGGGAACTGGGACACGGCCGCAGTTTCGTTTTGTCACACGGAAGTAAGGCAGAATGTTACGGCTTCCAAACTCAAACCTTTTAGCCGCCGAGAATGAGGTTGGGTCCTATGGCTCGCAGATTTGTGACGCGCAAAGAGGAGGCTATGGTGACACATACGCTGAGATCCAGATATGCGTTTTGTGCATTTATTACAAAAAGAGCGCACACAGCTATGACAGCGCAGCAGGATGAAATGGACCTCATGAAAACCAGCAGGATGAACAGATTAACGTGAAAGATGAATGAATGGTTTGCGTTCAACAAAAAATACGGCTACACCCAACCCTGACTCTCTCCTCTGTGTGACAGGTGAGCGCGCGCTAAGAAGCACATTACATTACACATCGCAGCGCAGGCGTGGTGAATGACGTCGATTGTAGTCTCGCGGAAATCGAAAAATACAGTAGGCTATTAGTTTTCTTTCAGTAATTTCAGTATCAAATTTATTTTATTTTATTAAGTCCAATAAAATAATTTTGGTCGCATGCAAATCAACAGGGTCGGTCGGCAACCGGAAACTTAGATTTATTTTTTTTAGGCCCTGGGCCCTTAATTCTACTGTAAAACACCATGTTCGGCTCATTCATGGTAGTTTTGTGTCATATGGAGCACTGTCGAAGATATTGGGCTTGGTGATAGCCATGAAATTCCGTCCTATGAGCAAGTAAATGCAGCAGAGGTGTGGACTCGAGTTATGTGACTTCGACTCGAGTCAGACTCGAGTCACGAATTTGATTCGAATTGAACTTTAGACTCGACTCGACAAAATGTACAAACACTTGCAACTCGACTTGGACTTCAATATCAATAACTCGTGACTTCACTTGGACTTAGGCCTTTTGACTTGTGATGACTTGCTACGTCCAATGAAAAAAAAAACTCTAAAAGTATGTTGATAAGGGCCGCACTCGTACTTGTGAATCTGCGAAAATGTCTGCAAAGAGCATGTGTAACATGTTTTTCACACCTGGATCCTTTTGTTTTTTTTCTAATGTTATTTGATGTGGTGTAAAAAGGTAAAATGAATACAGATCTTGCAGACATTATATGATTTGTAGAAATTTTATTTCTTTGTAAAGGGGACTCGAAATGACTCGAAACTAAAATGCTAGGACTTTGGACTTGACTTGAGACTTGTGAGCTTTGACTTCGGACTTGACTCGGCACTTGGATACTCTTGACTTGGGACTTCACTCGGACTTGAGTGCAAAAGACTTAGACTTACTTGGGACTTGCCCAGCAATGACTTTGTCCCACCTCTGAAATTTAATGCAGGCACAAAATAGTTATTTGTAGCCTTCATTTGTAGCCGACGTGGATGCTGTCTCCTCTTCCATCAGGGATGTTGATTGATTAAACTAGCTGCATGAAACCAACAGGTGTAGACTGATTGTCATGCGAACAAGTAGCGAACAAGCCCAGGCACGTCCTGACTTCCTTGCAGTCAGTAGAGGTTTTTTTTGTAATGAGTAACTAAACGGCACATTGAAAATGTATTGGAGTAAAAGTTTGCAATTAAATTCGGAAATGTAGTGAAGTAAAAGTAAAAGATATCTTTTTAAACTCAAGTAAAGTACAAAGTCTCCAGTCTCTCAGTGTAGTGAAGACTGCAGTGAGTGCACTGAAGAAACAAAACAGCCACTTCACAAGAGGATGTACCAACACAGACGAGAGCCAGAGTGGACCTCAGTCTGCCGTACATCTTCACCTAAATGGCCACTCCTTTGAGGACAGTGAGGTACAGATCTTGGTCAAAGAAAAGAACTGGTTTGAGAGGGGAGTTAAAGAGGCCATTTCTGTTCCTTGAACAGATGGAGGTCTCAGACATCATTTGTCTCCCACCTATAACTATCCTCAAACCTAAATCAAAACAAAGAAAACAATAGGGCAGCAGGTCAGGAGGTGTGAAAACACCATTATGGCCCTGAATGGTTTTGCTAACAAGACCCACACTCCACTGCCACTGCATATTTAATAGGCCCACCTAACTAACAGAAACTGTAAACAAATAGGTGTGGTAGTCTCAGAGTCATTTCATTGTAGTTAGCGCCCCCTTCAGCCAGATATAGGCAGTGTCCACCATTGTCTGACCAGAACTGAAGAAGCAGCTTGGATGAGCTGAGAAACGCAATCGACCAAATAGACTTTTGTCCAGTTGACAAATTGAATTTCTCCTTTTGCTTAATTTAATTGTTTGCATCATTGTTTGTTTTTGTATGCTTTCTGAATGCTATTTTTTATTGTTCTTTTATTCCTTTTATATCCAGACCCCGCCTCTGATTCCCTCTTTGTGTTTAGTCCCACTTTTAATAGACTTTAATGGTAAAGCATGAACAAAGACTTAATATATATACATTTGTGTCCCACCACGGAAGCTGAGGGCACATGTCGGCATTACAGATTCTCAGGAAATTCCCAAAATTTGTGATTTTCATTTTTTTGCATAATGTGTTAGTTGAGATCATGATGAAGCCTCTCCATGTTTCAGATAACAGCATTAGTGACGTTAAAAACATACATTTTTAATTTCAAAAATGCTTGTTAGGCAAGGGTTAGGGTTAGGCTGAAGAGACCAAACTTTCAGAGGCTGTTTCTGGAATTTCTGGGATCTGCTATGGCTGCTTTCAAATAGAGATAACTTTTTAAAATATTGTCAGATTTTCAAATGTAAGACATCATTGGAAAGCTTAGAACCTGTACTTTCAGAATCTGTGAATAACTCAAGACGCCTCCGCGATGACTTGGTATTGGTTTTCCTGCGGTTGGACACATTTTTTTTTTTTACAGTGAGGCTTAGTAACTACTTATTCATGCTTTGTTACGACTACTAAAGGTGTATTTATTAAAGTCCCATCTGGATATAATAAAATCTGAAAAAAGAATGTTAAAGCGCGTCATTCTCCTGTGCTCAGATCTTTAAGCTGCTGCAGGCCCCGTTCACAGACAGTGGAGATGGGCCCATGCTGAGGCTGGAGGAGCTCGCAGACCAAAGACACGCCCCCTTCAGGCACATCTGCAGATTATGTTACAGAGTCCTCAGGCACTCACAGCAGGACTACAGGAAGAACCAGGTACTGCACCTACTGTCCCACTCATTCAACGCCCGATGCCCTTCCTGGAGCAATCAGCCCCTGTGAATAACCCAGGGACATAGAAAGTAAAAGATGCATCTAACAAAATCTTGTATGCCAAAAAAAAAGTATTATAGGAAACCATTATCCAAACCAAATTATGTTTACAATACACTAGTAATTTTTTTTTTTACATTTTGCTGCAGAAATGTCAGCAAAATCAATACAGTGGTACCTCACCTTACGAAATTAATTCGTTCCAGAAGTGGTTTCGTAACGTGAAAAATTCGTAAGTTGAGTAGCTATTTCAATGGAAAAAGCCTGATTCGTTCCAAGGCCCCGATCCAAGATTTTTTTTTTGTAGTGTAACTTTTTTTATAGTGTAACATTGTGTTCTGTGTGTTTCTCACATTTGTCTGTCGTTTAAACACTCAAACTTTCATAGATTTTCAACAAAATGTATTAACAGTGAAGTGTGGGCGGGAGCGGGAGGGGGGAGAAGACTGCGCTCTGACACGTGTGATAGCGCAGCATGACCCGGCGCGGAGCTGACAGCAGGTCTAGACCAAGGTCTAAACCTGGACTGGACCAGGACTAAACCTGGATTAAACCAGGACTAAACCAGGACTAGACCAGGTGGATTAAAGCAGCGAGGAGGGGACTGCACACAGTCTGAGCGCATGAATGCATGAACGAGACCCATGCAAGAGGGCTCCTCCTGGTTTAGTCCAGGTTTAGTCCTGGTTTAGTCCAGACCACCGTGGCTCCTCCTGGTTTAGTCCAGGTTTAGTCCTGGTTTAGTCCAGACCACCGCGGCTCCTCTAGACCTCCTCTAGACCTGGTCAGGTATAGAGGAGGTCTAGACCACCGCGGCTCTTGCATGGGTCTCGTTCATGCGTTCATGCGCTCAGACTGTGTGCAGTCCCCTCCTCACTGCTTTAATCCACCTGGTCTAGTCCTGGTTTAGTCCTGGTCTAGTCCTGGTTTAGTCCTGGTTTAGTCCTGGTTTAGTCCTGATCCAGTCCAGGTTTAGACCTTGGTCTAGACCTGCTGTCAGCTCCGCGCCGGGTCATGTGCGCTATCACACACGTGTCAGAGCGCAGTCTTCTCCCCCCTCCCCCTCCCCCCCCGACACTTCACTATTAATAATTTTGTTGAAAATCTATGAAAGTTTGAGTGTTTAAACGAGAGACAAATGTGAGAAAAGTTTAAATCCAGTCTGAGAAAAGCGTATAATGTGTGTGGCTGAGCGCGCACTTGAATTTTTGAGATTTCGCGTTTCGTAACTTGAATGTTCTTTCGTATCTAGAGACCAAAATTTACTGTGAAGGCGTTTCGTAACTTGAAATTTTTGTTTGTTGGGTCATTCGTAAGGTGAGGTACCACTGTAGTTTAATTGATGTATGTTTTGTTCCACCCACTGTTTTTGATGGTGTGTTAGACTGCATTTATTCACACTAGCCTAGATAAATCTTGAGGTCGACTTGTTTGTTCTTTGTCTATGTTCACACTTGAATCCTCTGGTGCCTGTGTCCCTCAGGAGTACATTGCCAAACAGTTCCGGTTCATGCAGAAACAGATTGGGTATGACGTCCTTGCGGAGGATACCATCACGGCTCTGCTCCATAACAACCGGAAACTGCTGGAGAAACACATCACCGCGGCGGAAATCGACACCTTCGTTAGTCTGGTCCGAAAGAACCGCGAGCCCAGGTCTGAAAGAGTTTGTCCCCGTAATGGAGCTGTACCGGAACACAGAAAACAAAACTAGTTCATTTTCAGCAGTGGTCCAAAGTTAACCCTCACTGACCTTATGCATTCAGAGCATCCTAATTATTTACCAAGATGAGTTTATAAGCACTTTCCATGACTTTCAGAAAGTGAAGTTGGCAACAACTGGCATCCTAACAAGCACTTTATTCTGATTTGCACATTTAAAAGTCTTTACTTGCACGTATATTTTGGATATATAGTTCAGATTTATACGACTAAGTAAAATAAAATAGTTGCCATTTTTACTTTTTAAAGATCCCATGACATGGTACTTCTTGATGCTTTTATATGGCGCCTTAATGGTTCCCTAATACTGTAAATGAATCCTTCTTCAAAATCAAGACTCAGTGCATGAGAAAGACCCATGAACACAGTCAGAGTCATAAATATGTCTCTGAAACACTTTATTCTGGGCGTTGTCTGCTTGAATGCAAATGAGGAGGACAGAGACAGACCAGTGCAGCGGGTGGGGGTGTGGCCAAACTCTCCGCTCTTTCCTCTTTAGTGGTGCGCTGTGCACTGTTCCCACTTCCGCGTTTAAGTGCAGAGGAAGATATGAGATGATTTCCATTGAAAAATAAACACATTTCCACAGAAAATAAAATTAAACCACTGCTGTTTCAGAGGTTCGGAGGCTCGGATAAAGGAGCCTGGAAACACTCTCACGTGCCTCCAGGCAAATAAAAAAAAACACATCTCGCATTGCCTAGCTCGTTTGCGGTCCAAACTCTCTGGGCATGACTTCCGGAGACGGTGGGTAGACATCCAGACGGGGGGTGGAACTGCATTTGCATTTTTCCTTGAGTGTGACGTCAGAAATTTCCCTTGTTCAGAATCGCCCGTTTGGGCTGTCTTTTTTTGAAACGCGGAAAAGGATCGCAAATGTTCAGTTTACACATTTCGCAACTTTTAGCCATGGGGGGGGGGGGGGGGGCCTAAACAGGGTAGGGGAGCTCACATTAACGTTCAAAAACCTCAGAAAGTGAAAAATTCATGCCATGGGACCTTTCAAGTAATTTTCTTTGTAAATAGTCTGAGCACCCAGCCCAGGCCTGGCTTCAGGGTGGAGCCCTGGTGACGCCAATCCAGGCGACGTAACTGGCCTTGATGTATCTCTCGTCATGGGGGCTTCTGACCTGTCCCCCAGGACCTGTTTGCCTTGGGTGACCCTACCAGGGGCATGAAGCTCCCGACAGCATAGCCCCTCAGGATCATTTGGGCACTCAAACCCCTCCACCACGTTAAGGTGGCGGTTCAAGGAGGGGCAGATAGAGTTTTAGATTATTCCTATAAATGAGACAGGGGTTTTTTCCCTAGCTTATTCATACTTTGGAGTTTGTATTGTTTTACTGTTGTCACAATACAAAAATGTCAAACTCGATTTTGATACTTAGAAATAGACCTGATACTCAATTCTGATTCTGATACACCCTTTATACCTGTGTACTCCCTTAGTGGTCCTGTAGGTTCCACAGTGCTCCATGGGCATATACTGGTTTATGTGCTCTTACACTTGTTCTGATACAGCTCCAGATCATTCTAAAGACATTCAGGAAAGCTTCACTTCTGTCCTGTTAATGTGACTTTTTTAGTATCGATACCTGCTCAAATGAGTGCTAAATGAGTGTTAAACTAATGATGATGTCTGTTATTCTCTGTAGATTCCTGGATTACCTGTCAGACTTGTGTGTGTCCATGAACAAGTCCATCCCCGTGACGCAGGAGCTTATCTGTAACGCTGTCCTGGATCCTGCCAATGCAGACATCCTCATCGAAACTAAGTAAGACTAATGCTGGAAAGGTCTACTGCTATCTTTAAAAATACACTGTGTAACCTTTGTGGTGGAGGGGCATTAGATTTGACTATATCCATAACTATTCAGGTTCACCTTTTTGAATTTACAGCAAAGGGCAGCAAAGGTGACATACAGAAGGAATTACATACATTACACATGAATTTTTCTTTCGTTTAAATTGCCCCTGCATTTTGGACGAATTTTGTGTTGATGTATAGATAGATATTCCATTCAAATTTTTTATTTTTTTTACTTTTTATTTATGCTTTTTTAAAACAAAATATACAGAACATAACTTCTGTGGGGTTCTACAGAAAAAAACAAACAAGCAAACTAGAAAGAAAAAACTAATTCTTGTAGTTTATCTATTTTGACCAACTTTTCTCAAATTTGCCCGCCTTCAACCTTAGATAATGAGTAATTCTTTCCATCAAATACATTTCCAGTGCCAGTTCCTAGTTACAACTTTCTTACTGGCCATCAGCATGATTTTAAACAAATAAACAGACCCTCCAGGAATTCGCGATGTTGCAATTTGCAACTTCAACGCAACTTCAGCCAATCCCCGTGAATTCAGGGCGGTGTTGCAATTTTGACCAGTCACCGCAACTTTTCCACAATTTTTACTAATTTTGACCAATCATCGGCGACGGATTGAACGCCGACCAACTTCCTTCTGCCTTACTTCCGTGTGACAAAACGAAACTGCGGCCGTGTCCCAGTTCCCAGAGCGCACAGCTCGGAGCGCGGCCCGAAGGGGGCTCAGACTGCAGTCAAGGAGGTGCACACTTGCTCAGCCCAGACTGCAGTCCGCGGACCGCTTAACGACTGCGGTCTTCGGACCGCGTGTTAACTGCGCATGGGACAAAAAAAAGTGGGACAGCAGTCGTCGCGCCGGTGTACAGTCGAAATGTGTGACGCACATGCCCTTCGGGCCACGCTCCGAGCCGTGCGCTCTGGGAATTGGGACACGGCTTCTAATGGCAAAGAAACATGTTTGCGGCGCCATTTGCCCACAAAAATAACAGCAAAAGACCGCGCAAAACAGTTCCCCTCCTAGTAGTAATTTATTTTCGATGTTGGTAAGGTTGTTTTAGGACCATATCTGTGATCTCTGTGTCTTTGTATTATTCTTTGTCAGTAATAACTCAGTATTACAAAAAGCAAAAATCGCAACTATTTATCGCAACTTTCACTTACTCCCGCAACAAAAACCTTAAAAGCACCGCAACTTTCATCGCAACTTTTTGGAAAAGCTCCGGCAAATTCAGGCATTTTAGCCCGCTACAATCACAGAAAATGCCCGCGAAATCCTGGGGGGTCTGAATAAAGGTCTTTGGCTTGAATAGGTCCTTCTTGCGACAGTCCCAAGTACATGACTCGTGGATCATTAGGTACCCTGTAGCCCAGCACCTCTCCCATCACTGTCACAATACCTTCCCAAAAGGATGCAATCCTTGTACATGTCCAGAACACATGGGAATGATTGGCACTCCATTCACCACACAGTCTCCAGCACTATTGGGGGGCCTTCATTTGTTTGCCTTTGATACTTGGAGTAATAAAATACTTCACCATATTTTTCCAGCCAAATTCTCTCCATTGCCTTGAGCTTGTTGAGGTATAGATAGATATTCCATTTTAAAGGTGCATTGTGTAACTTTTTCTGGTGGAGGGTCCGTCAAATGCTTGTGTCCCAGATATAGCAATAACATGGGAATGTTATTGCTATATCTGGAATATTTCACAGTATGGTATTAAACCTTTCTATCTCCATGTAGACCAGATCTGATCAACTTACAGGTGAGGTCTGGGGAGAGGCGACCCCACTCACAGTCAGAATGCCTATTTTCTAGGTATTTTTTGAGTTATAAAACCACCTGTAATTGAATAAATGTTAAAGGAAAAGTAACGTTTTTTTACAATCTGAGCCTTATTTCGGTAATAAAACAAGTTGTTTTACTCACCCATAGCAATTTGGTGTCATATGGAGCACTTCCAGAGATGTTTTAGATTTGCGATCTCCATCATGTGAGTTCTTATTTGCAGTCTCCAAATAACACAAACTTTAGCACTTTTCAAATCATAGAAGCTCGATGTCTTATCCTACGATTTCGTGTGGTCAAAAGTGGCCTGTAATCCGAGATTTAGCCATAGTTTCGAGTAGATGAGGAGGCCAGTGCGCATGTGCGGACTGTGCTCTCAGCTCCCGGGACCCAAACATGAAACGCAAAGCTGTAAACTATGGATAAATCTCGGATTACAGGCCACTTTTGCTTCAAATGAAATCGTAGACTAAGACATCGGGCTTCTATGATTTGAAAAGTGCTAAAGTTTGTGTTATTTGGAGCCCGCACGGGGCATATTACATGCTTGGGGAATATATTATATGCCCCGAGCTATGGCTAGAAGTCGCGCTAGGCTAACCGCAAATCTAAAACATCTCTGGAAGTGCTCCATATGACACCAAAGTGCTATGGGTGAGTAAAACAACTTGTTTTATTATCGAAATAAGGCTCAAATTGTAAAAAAAATGTTACTTTTCCTTTAAGTAGAGCTGTTTAACGTTGTACTGTGGAACATTCCAGGCAGAGCAATGACATCTCCATAAAATCAAGGTGACGGACCCTGCACTAGAAAAGTTACAGAATGCACCTTTAAAACTCGGCACCGCCTTGTATATCTTTCAACTTTTTCTTAATGGACTTTTCTTCACACACTGCCACTTAACATTTGTTGTTGCAGACTGGTGCTGTCCCGGTTTGAGATCGAGGGGGAGCATTTGGGAGAGAATGCAGAGGAGTCGGAGGAGGACGAAGAGGAAGTGTGGCTTTTCTGGAAGGACAATAACAAAGAGATCCGCAGTAAAAGTATCCGAGAGCTGGCCCAGGATGCCAAAGAGGGCCAGAAGGAGGACCAGGAAGTCGTCAGCTACTACCGGTACTGCAATACTTTAGTTGTTATGAAGTTTGTATGAATATCTTGAATGTTTATGGGGATATTGTGTGGATAAGTGTGTAATTTTGGTTGGCTCGGTAATGGGAATTGTAGAGGTAGAGGTATTCTGTTTTAGAACTCAGCACTACTTCCTGTATTTTAGTATTTTCCCCACAAACTACCGCTTAACTGATATAAAACTATTATAAATATGTACCACCAAGCCAGTCAAAGTAATAATTAAACCTGCCATGCATTTCAGTAATTCCAGAGATATTTACCATAAACCACATGACCCTTTTGTCCTTGTAGGTACCAGTTGAACCTGTTTGCGCGGATGTGCCTGGACCGGCAGTACTTGGCCATAAATAAGATCTCTGGTCAGCTGGACGTGGATCTTATATTGAGATGCATGTCGGACGAGGACTTGCCCTTTGACCTCCGTGCATCCTTCTGTCGCATGATGCTGCACATGCACGTGGACCGCGACCCCCAGGAGCAGGTCACGCCAGTCAAATACGCCCGCCTCTGGTCTGAGATCCCCTCCCAGATCGCTATAGACGAGTGAGTATCATCTTGTTTTGTTGGTTAGATGGTTTTTAAAGGTCCCATGGCATTAAATTTTCACTTTCTGAGGTTTTTGAACGTTAATGTGAGCTCCCCTACCCTGTTTAGCCCCCCCCCCATGGTTAAAAGTTGCGAAATGTCTAAACTGAGCATTTGCGATCCTTTTCTGCGTTACAAAAAATCAGAGCTCAAACGGGCGATTTTGAACAAGGCACCTTATTGACGTGAGATCGAAAAAAGAAATGCAAATGCAGCTCCACCCCCCGTCTGTCTGTACTCAGCATCTCTGTAAATCACGCCCAGAGAGTTTGGACCGCGAATGCGCTAGGCAATGCGAAATGCGTTTTTTTATTTGCCTGGAGGCACGTCCGAGTGTTTTTAGGCTCGGAAGTCCTTTATCTGAGCCTCTGGACCTTTGAACAGCAGTGGTTTGATTTTATATTCTGTGGAAATGTGTTTATTTTTCAATGGAACGCTTGTCATCTCTTCTCCCCGCAAAAACGTGGAATTGGATCAGAGAGCGCACAGCTGAGAGCGGAGAGCGGAGAGTTTGTCCACGCCCCCACCCTCTACTATAGGCCATCTCTTTTCTCCTCATTTGCATTCAAGCAACAATGCCCATAATGGCCTGTTCAGAGAGAAAAAAATTACTCTTTCTCATCTTATCTCTGTTTCTCATGCACTGAGTGTTGATTTTGAAGAAGGATTCATTTACAGTATTAGGGAACCATTAAGGAGCCATATAAAAGCATCAAGAAGTTCCATGTCATGGGATCTTTAAGCAATTTTGAATACTGTACATATTTCAATGTTTCATCACAATACTTACCTGGCCAGCCAAATGATATCTCTCTGTATTTCCTATACAACGCGATACCATTTGGACACCCTCCATCCACCCTTGCTCCTCCGGTTAACAACGGACTCCGCGATTCTGATTCGTTCAAAGATGGTGACGTCAGTGCACCCGCCTTTGCCCACAAAGTCACTCTTAGGCAGCGGAAGTTCCTCCTCAGTTTTGAATCAAGATGGCGCAATCTCTGATTGGTTCACTTAGCTGTCTGTCTAAGCGCAACCGCAGCGCATTTTGGACCAAGCGTTACCAGACTCACTCGCTGGTACAGCGATGAGTCATGGATTCTTCCAGGCAATCACAATACATCAATATTGGTTAAATCTTAATTTCAAGAACCAAAAGAAGATCACATTAATAGAAAAAACTGGCCAATTCATTCCTCTGATGTCTAAGATAAGCTCCAAAGATGCTTTTAACTGTCATTTAGTAATTTAAATGGTCTACACTTTTACCCCAAATGTTTTTTTGTTTTTTTTCCATTGCTGTGAAGTTGTGTCCTGGGCAGTATTTTCACTTATGCTTCATGTTCCCTCTTCTTCTGTCACAGTTACGACAATGATGGCACTTCTAAAGATGAGATAAAGGAGCGTTTTTCTCAGACCATGGAGTTTGTGGAGAATTACCTCCGCGACGTGGTGTGTCAGAGCTTCCCCTTTGCTGATAAAGAGAAGAACAAGCTCACTTTCGAGGTCAGACACAGGCTCACAGTACTTCTTTTATACCAATATCAATAGAAAAAAATACGTTAAGATGGCATGTTTTGGGTTTTTTTTCTGTTTTTTTTTGCTGGTTTTCTGTCAGTAGGTGACAGATATGAGACCTGTACCTCTCTCCTCCCTCACCTGACCCCTCCCCTCACCTGGCCTAAGACAGTAGTAATGTTTGTTAATGTTTTTAAACTAGAATCACTTGGATAATTTCAGACCTGGACTTACCCATTTCTATTGAACTAATGGTAAAATCCAATCCAACTTTATTTCTATAGGACATTTTATAAACAGAGACAGTTTCCAAAGTGCTGCACATAAAATCAATAAATAAAATTAATAAAAACATGACTAAAATAGCAATAAATAAAGTGATAATAATAAAATAACTAAAAACAAAAGCAATTTATAAAAACCACAGAGGACCACACAACTCACGCGGTATTAAAAGCAAGAGAATAAAAGTGGGCCTTAAGACGAGACTTAAAACTCTCCAGTGTGGGGGCTGTTTTGACATGAGGGGGCAGAGCGTTCCATAACTTGGGGACAACCACAGAGAAAGCCCTGGTCCCCCGAGTTTTAAGTCTAGTCTTAGGGCCCACGAGCTGGAGCTGGCCCTCTGACCTCAGAGCACCGGTCTGTAGATTTGGATGAGGTCAGAGATGTATTTTGGGGCCAGTCCATTCAAAGCTTTAAAAACAAACAATAAAATCTTACCTAAAACGAACAGGAAGCCAGTGCAAAGATGCAAGAATAGGGGAGATGTGCTCATATTTAGTTTTCAAATTAACAACTCTAAAAGGAGTTGTTAATTTGAAAACTACCTCTTCACGACATGACAAGGTTGAACAGAGCATTTTTAAAGGTCTCATGGCATGAAATTTTCACTTTCTGAGGTTTTTGAACGTTAATGTGAGCTCCCCTACCCTGTTTAGCCCCCCCCCCCATGGTTAAAAGTTGCGAAATGTCTAAACTGAGCATTTGCCATCCTTTTCTGCGTTTGAAAAAATCAGAGCTCAAACGGGCGATTTTGAACAAGGCACCTTATTGACGTCAGATCGAAAAAAGAAATGCAGTTCCACCCCCGTCTGTCTGTACTCAGCGTCTCTGTAAATCACGCCCAGAGAGTTTGGACTGCGAATGCGCTAGGCAATGCGAAATGCGTTTTTCTATTTGCCTGGAGGCACGTCCGAGTGTTTCTAGGCTCGGAAGTCCTTTATCTGAGCCTCTGGACCTTTGAACAGCAGTGGTTTAATTTTATTTTCTGTGGAAATGTGTTTTTTTTTTTCATTAAAACGGCTCTCCTTTCTTCCTCCGCTCTTAAAACACGGAAATGGCTCAGAGCGCACAGCTGAGAGCTGAGAGCGGAGAGTTTGGCCACGCCCCCACCCTCTACTATAGGCCATCTCTTTTCTCCTCATTTGCATTCAAGCAACAACGCCCATTATGGAGTGTTCAGAGAGAGAAAAATTACTCTTTCTCATCTTATCTCTATTTCTCATGCACTGAGTGTTGATTTTGAAGAAGGATTCATTTACAGTATTAGGGAACCATTAAGGAGCCATATAAAAGCATCAAGAAGTACCATGTCATGGGATCTTTAAGGGTTAGTTAAACATGTGTGAATGAAACAAAACAACTCCAGGGATGTTTTTGAGAAGATAACGACATTCTAAGTCAATTTTGTGTAATATAGGACCTTTAAAGTGAACTAATAATGATAAACAAAAACATAACATGACAAGCCCTTTTTGAATTCCAGGTGGTGAATCTGGCCAGAAACCTGATTTATTTCGGCTTCTATAACTTCTGTGACCTGCTAAGACTGACCAAGATCTTGTTGGCGATTCTTGACTGCGTCCACGTCAGCACCATGTTCCCCTTTAACGTCTTGCACAAGGGAGAGGAGAGCAAAGGTGGGACCATGGAATCACTGTTTAGTTCAGGGGTGTCAAACTCATTTGGGTCCGGGGGCCGTATCCAACCTACTTAGATCCCAAAGGGGCTGGATCAGAAAACTCATGTCATATATACCCCCAAAAATAGCAATAAGTCCAAATATTTGTCCAGAGAAACGCAAAAGTGTTACAGAAGTCTTTTTTTATTTGATGAACTCTTTCTTTTACAAAATATAATATTATGAACAACCTGAAGCTTTAAGGTTACAGGTTTCCCATTCACCTCCGTGAACAAATAGGAATTAGTCCATTTTTCTTGGAAAATCCTGCACTCGGCGTCCACTTTTCTCATTTTTGACATTTTACTGATTAGGGTGTCACGGTCAACAGTCAAAATTATCACACTTTGGTCTAGTCTAGTGGTTTTGTTGACCTTGTTAGAATTAGAATATGGATTAAACCTGGATAGCTATAATCTGGTATATTACACATTTTGAAGAGCATTATTTGGGTGCAGAAAGTTCTTTTATAAACAACATTATTTACTTTCATTGTTTTCTATTAAAACACTGTACAAAAAAGGTACAGGAAGTTTATTGTGAGAGACCTGGGTACAGCGTTTCAAAACTACTTGAAGTTTAGTTTAGTCTTTAGTTGAAGGGACAATGTACAGAGACATTTGTTGAAGGAGCTGATCTTAGAGTCTTTCAAAAAAATTTAGACCTCCTTCACCCCGGACACTTCCTCCAGCTCCTCTGGGGGGACCCCAAGGCGTTCCCAGGACAGCCGGGAGACATAGTCCCTCCAGCGTGTCCTGGGTCTTCCCCGGGGCCTCCTCCCGGTGGGACATGCCCGGAACACCTCCCGAGGGAGGCGTCCGGAACAGATGCCCGAGCCACCTCAGCTGGCTCCTCTCGATGTGGAGAAGCAGCGGCTCTACTCTGAGCTCCTCCCGTGTGACTGAGCTCCTCACCCTATCTCTAAGGGAGCGCCCAGCCACTCTGCGGAGGAAACTCATTTTGGCCGCTTGTATCCGCGACCTTGTCCTTTCGGTCATTACCCAGAGCTCATGACCATAGGTGAGGGGAGGAACGTAGATTGACCAGTAAATTGAGAGCTTCGCCTTTCGGCTCAGCTCCCTCTTCACCACAATGGTCCGGTACAGCGACCGCATCACTGCCGACGCTGCACCGATCTGCCTGTCAATCTCACGCTCCATCCTCCCCTCACTCTTGAACAAGACCCCGAGATACTTGAACTCCTCCACGAGAGGGCAAGCCACCTTTTTCCGGTCGAGAACCATGGCCTCAGATTTGGAGGAGCTGATCCTCATCCCAGCCGCTTCACACTCGGCTGCGAACCGCCCCAGCCCACATGCGCTGGAAACAGGTCCGACTTACTGCAGGCAATGCGAACACAGCTCCTGCTCCGGTCATACAGGGACCGAACAGCCCTTATCAAAGGGCCCCGAACCCCGTACTCCCAGAGCACTCTCCACAGGACCCCACGAGGGACACGGTCGAATGCCTTCTCCAGATCCACAAAGCACATGTGGACTGGTTGGGCAAACTCCCATGCACCCTCGAGCTCCCGATGGAGAGTATAGAGCTGGTCCAGTGTTCCCTGGCCGGGACGAAAACCACACTGCTCCTCCTGAAGCAGAGGTTCGACTATCGGTCGAATTCTCCTCTCCAGCACCCTGGAATAGACCTTACTGGGAAGGCTGAGGGACCACCACCCCGGTCTGCCAGTCCAGAGGTACTGTCCCCGACCGCCACGCGATGTTGCAGAGACGTGTCAGCCAAGACAGCCCTACAACATCCAGAGACTTAAGATACTCAGGATGGATCTCATCCACTTGGAGCTTTCCAACCACCTCAGTAACTTCAGCCAGGGAGATGAATGAGTCCGCCTCCGAGTCTCCAGCCTCTGCTTCCTCCTCGGAAAACGTGACGGCGGGATTGAGGAGATCCTCAAAGTATTCCTTCCACCATCCGATAACATCCCCAGTTGAGGTCAACAGCTCCCCACCCACACTGTAAACAGTGTTGGTGAAGCACTGCTTCCTCCTCCTGAGGCGCTGAACGGTTTGCCAGAATTTCTTTGAGGCCGTCCGATAGTCCTCCTCCATGGCCTCTCCGAACTCCTCCCAAACTCGAGTTTTTGCCTCTGCTACCGCCCGGGCTGCAGCACTCTTGGCCCGCCGGTACCCGTCAGCTGCCTCAGGAGTCCCATGAGCCAACAAGGCCTGATAGGACTCCTTCTTCAGCCTGACGGCATCCCTTACTTCCGGTGTCCACCACTGGTTTCGGGGATTGCCGCCACGACAGGCACCACAGACCTTACGACCACAGCTACGGACGGCCGCATCGACAATAGAGGCCGAGAACAAAGCCCTGGTGGTGTGAGTTGAAGGTACCCCTGACAGAGGGCTCTGCCAGACGTTCCCAACAGACCTTCACGATACGCTTGGGCCTGCCAGGTCTTTCTGGCTTCCTCCCCCGCCAGCGGAACCAACTCACAACCAGGTGGTGATCAGTTAACAGCTCTGCCCCTCTCTTCACCCGAGTGTCCAAGACACGCGGCCGGAGGTCAGATGACACGACAACAAAGTCTATCATCGACCTCCGTGCTAGGGTGTCCTGGTGCCACGTGCACTGGTGGACACCATTGTGCTCGAACATGGTGTTCGTTATGGACAAACCATGGCTAGCACAGAAGTCCAATAACAGAACACCACTTGGGTTCAGATCAGGGAGGCCGTTCCTCCCAATCACCCCTCTCCAGGTGTCACTGTCGTTGCCCACGTGGGCGTTGAAGTCCCCCAGTAGAACAGTGGTTCCCAACCTTTTTTGTCTTGTGTACCACCTGAGCCTTTTTGTCACACCTCGAGTACCCCCTCACTCATACGTGTTGATAATTCTCCAAAAGTAGAACGTGAAACAACAGATTATTAAATGAAAATCATTTTATTTCATCTCCTTAATTTGAAAATTTAATTCTCAGACATTTTCTCTCTTTTCTTTAACTCAAATTTACTCAAATTAGAATTTAAAAATTCTAAAAAATCTCCCCCTGTGCCTGGCAGCGACACTGCCAAGTACCCCCTGCAGTGTGCTCGCGTACCCCTTGTGGTACTTGTCCTCCTGGTTGGGAAACACTGCAGTAGAACAACAGAGTCCCCAGTCGGTGCACTGTCCAATACCCCTCCCAGGCACTCCAAGAAGGCCGGGTACTCTGCACTGCTGTTCGGCCCGTAGGCCGAGACAACAGTGAGAGACCTGTCCCCGACTCGAAGGCGCAGGGACACGGCCCTCTTGTTCACCGGGGTGAACTCCAACACATGGCGGCTGAGCTGTGGGGCAATGAGCAAGCCCACACTGGCCTGCCGCCGTTCCCCGCGGGCAATGCCAGAGAAATGGAGGGTCCAGTCTTGACAAGACTTTTCATTGTTAAATAAAGGTTAAACAATGTACATCACTGGTTCTAAAAATGTTAATATTGTGATAAGAGATTTTTTTTAAAAATTTTTTGCTTCTTTAGAGAAAGGAATTTGACATATTCATTGTTTTAATGATTAAAGGGCCCATATTATGCATTTGCTGATCTGTTATGTTTCCTCATCAAAAACATAAAGAGTTGTGTATTGTTTAATTCACACTTTATCACACAAACTCTAAACAAAAAGAAAATGGTAAGAGGTGGAAGACAGCATTTTGAGCTTTGGACACAGTAATAAAGGATTACTTAAACTTATGTTTTTGATGAGGTGACAACATATTAAAATGCCTTAAAGCCCCAGTGTGTAGGATTCGTGGCGCATAGGTGGATGGTGCTATTGCACTTTCTGTTTTAGCTACGGCAGACCTCGAGGGTCACGCCGTAACGCGGTCCCGGGTTTTTTTGTTTTTTTTTTTCTTTTCGCATGAAAACACACATTCCCGATCATGTACCATGACACTCTACACATCAAATGAAACCTTACAGTCTCCTCTTTTTGACTATGCAATTCATTTCCCTGCACAATAATCACTCCCTGAGCACATGGGGCTTTTATACGGAAAAGCACAAAACGAGGTTAGCTTACCTTAGAATGCTTTGCACAGGTCAAACTCAGTATTTCACCATAAACTTGCTCTCAATTTGTCCGTAAGGATCCAGCGAATAAAATCCAGTAAAACAATTTAATCCAAAACACGTGTTAGATCCATTACGACATCTGATCCGGCAGCATGCTTGTGTTGTTTACCCAAAACCACGAGCCTTGCCGAAGGCGAAGGCGGAGCCCAAATGTCCTTCTGCGGCTCTCGTATTCAAAATGGCTGCCTCTGCATGGGGAAGATCCCCCTTTTATGTGACTATATCCAAGTCCAAAAGAATACTTTGATTTCATGATGGAAGTGAAAAGGCTTGGAAAACAATGTATTTTTGAATGGGTATCTTCAATTTCAGTAATTAACGGGTAAAAATCTTACACACTGTCCCTTTAAAGCTTATAAGAATTGAGTTTGTGTTATATATGACCTTTATTTCATAGTTAGTGAAACAAAGTAATAATATATACAGTATTTGGTTCTTAAAAATAGCACCTACAGCACCAGCACCCCAGGTTAGCACTCCACTCACACTGATAAATCCTGCTCTACATTATCTCTTCATATAAAGACTAAACTAAATGAAAACTGTTGCTCTTAAACCTCCTTGTTTGCCTGTGTGATTTTAGGCAGTAATGTGATGCGCTCCATTCACGGTGTGGGGGAGCTCATGTCTCAGGTGGTACTCAGAGGAGGAGGGTTCCTGCCCACAGCCTCCACCTCCTCCACCTCCAGAGATGTGACCAAGTCTCAAACAGAGCCAGAGAAACAGGACATCCTCGTCATGGACACCAAGCTCAAAATCATTGAGATACTGCAGGTATGAGCGGGGGACTCTTAAAGGGACAGTGTGTAGGATTCGTGGCGCATAGGTGGTTACTAGCTATTCCACTTCCTCTTTTGGCTACGGCAGACCTCGAGGGTCACCCGGACGCGACGTACCGCCGACATCGCGCGTGCCCGCGCACGAACCGCGCACCGCTGTATACATAAAACGGTCCCCCGTTCACTTTTTTTTTTTCTTTTCGCATGAAAACACACAATCCCGATCATGATTCATGACAATCTACACATCAAATGAAACCTTACAGTCTCCTCTTTTTGACTATGCAATTCATTTCCCTGCAAAACAATCACTCCCCGAGCACATGGGGCTTTTATACAGAAAAGCACAAAACTTAGCTTACTTAGCTTACCTTTGAAGGCTTTGCACAGGTCAAACTCTGTATTTCATCATAAACTTGGTCTCAATCTGTCCATAAGGATCCAGCGAATAAAATCCAGTAAAACAATTTAGTCCAAAATACGTGTTATATCCATTACGATGTGTGATCCGGCAGCATGCTCCCCCTCCCCCCTCCCCTTCCCCTTCTCTCCTTCGCTCCTGGCTGCATATGGGAGCAGAGGAACGAAGGAGAGAAGGGGAAGGGGAGGGGGAAGGGGGAGCCATCTGCAGCGCGGCTAAGCAGCTGTTAGCCGGAGCCGAGGCAAAGGATGAGCCCAAATGTCCTTCTGCGGCTCTCGTATTCAAAATGGCTGCCTCTATATGGGGAAGATCCCCCTTTTATGTGACTATATCTAAGTCCAAAAGAATACTTTGATTTCATGATGGAAGTGAAAAGGCTTGGAAAACAATGTATTTTTGAATGGGTATCTTCAATTTCAGTAATTAACAGGTAAAAATCTTACACACTGTCCCTTTAAAGGTCCTGAACCTTATTTGTTTTTTTGTTTTTTTTTTCCTGCTGGATGAGAACAAAATGCGTCTTCTTGTCCCAATGCAGATATATTGTATAAAAAAGTCTCCTGCATGCTTTCTGCATCTAATAATAAAAAGTTCTATTGTCTGATAAGCAGGAATACAACTTGTATGTAAATATGAAGGGAAAATAATTAGAATAAAGTTATATCAAGTTCTTTTGCACAATGTGTCTCCTTTAATGTGACATAAAGAGCTAGATATAAATGTGCTTTGCTTTTAGATTTATTTTTTGGAATTTAAATGGGATTTAAGTTTCTTACTTACAAATATTATTTTGTATATTGCCGTCCCCACTCCGACCCAACTCTTTATGTACTGCAATGGTCTGATCAGTAAACTCTTTCATATTTGTTTTCCTTCCAGTTCATTTTGAATGTTCGGCTGGACTACAGGATCTCGTGCCTGCTCTCCATCTTTAAAAGAGAGTTTGACGAGAGCAACTCCCAAAGTGACTTTTCCATTTCTGGAACAGTAGAAGGTCCCAACAATATGCCTGGTCAGTGACTCCTTTTTACATTATATATCCAAGATTAGTATCTGTTTTTAATCTGACCTTTTTGAATACAGGTGCACTGGATTTTGAGCACATAGAGGAGCAGGCAGAAGGCATATTTGGAGGAAGGTAATGCCGTTTTTGTTACGAATAAATATTGCAGATTTGTTCCATACCTGTCTGTTGTTAGCATGTTGATTCTTATGGGGACTTTATATTAATTTAAAGATCCCATGACATGGTATTTCTTGATGCTTTTATATGGCTCCTTAATGGTTCCCCAATACTGTAAATGAATCCTTCTTCAAAATCAAGACTCAGTGCATGAGAAACAGAGATAAGATGAGAAAGAGTAATTTTTCTCTCTCTGAACAGTCCATAATGGGCGCTGTTGCTTGAATGCAAATGAGGAGAAAAGAGCTGGCCTATAGTAGAGGGTGGGGGCGTGGCCAAACTCTCCGCTCTCAGCTGTGCGCTCTCTGATCCATTTCCGCGTTTTTGCGGGGAGAAGAGATGAGAAGCGTTCCATTGAAAAATAAACACATTTCCACAGAAAATAAAATTAAACCACTGCTGTTCAAAGGTCCAGAGGCTCAGATAAAGGACGAGCCTAGAAACACTCGGACGTGCCTCCAGGCAAATAAAAAAACGCATTCCGCATAGCCTAGCGCATTCGCGGTCCAAACTCTCTGGGCGTGATTTACAGAGACGCTGAGTACAGACAGACGGGGGTGGAACTGCATTTGCATTTCTTTTTTCGATCTGACATCAATAAGGTGCCTTGTTCAAAATCGCCCGTTTGAGCTCTGATTTTTTGTAACACAGAAAAGGATCGCAAATGCTCAGTTTAGACATTTCGCAACTTTTAACCATGGGGGGGGGGCCTAAACAGGGTAGGGGAGCTCACATTAACGTTCAAAAACCTCAGAAAGTGAAAATTTCATGCCATGGGACCTTTAACAGAAGATTGGACGTTGTCACTAATCTAAACAATCACAAACAACATGTGTACATATCGTGCAGCCCTGATTCCACTGTACATAGACAGTGAGTTCATTAGCTCCCTGTGTTTCAGTGAAGAGAACACCCCTCTGGACCTGGATGACCACGGCGGCCGCACATTTCTGAGGGTCCTGCTCCACCTCACAATGCACGACTATCCCCCCCTAGTTTCCAGAGCCCTGCACCTGCTCTTCAGACACTTCAGCCAGAGACAGGAGGTCCTCCAGGCTTTTAAACAGGTCACTCATACTACTACTACTACAACTACTACTACTAAAACACCAACACGACAACACACTCAGCAAAGATGATTATTTTACATTTTAAAACAGCCTTATTTCGGTAATAAAACAAGTTGTTTTACTCACCCATAGCACTTTGGTGTCATATGGAGCACTTCCGGAGATGTTTTAGATTTGCAATAGCCGTAGCTATTGTAATATATGCCCGGAGCGGTCTCCAAATAACACAAACTTTAGCACTTTTCAAATCATAGAAGCTCAATGTCTTAGTCTATAATTTTGTTTGTGTCAAAAGTGGCCTGTAATCCAAGATTTATCCATAGTTTCGAGTAGATGAGGACGCCAGTGCGCATGTGCGGAGTCACAGTTTATTTCACTCTCAGCTCCTGGGACCCAAACATGAAACGCAAAGCTGTAAATTATGGATAAATCTCGGATTACAGGCCACTTTTGACTGAAACAAAAGCGTAGACTAAGACATCGAGCTTCTATGATTTCAAAAGTGCTAAAGTTTGTGTTATTTGGAGACCGCTCGGGGCATATAATATATGCCCCGAGAACTCGCGATACGGAGATCGCAAATCTAAAACATCTCCGGAAGTGCTCCATATGACACCAAAGTGCTATGGGTGAGGAAAAAAACGTGTTTTATTACCGAAATAAGGCTCAGATTGTAAAAAACGTTAATTCTCCTTTAAGTCGTTTTGGGTTTTAATTTATTTCTTGAACATGGCAACACTGAACTGATGTTTCACCTTTTGACCTTATGTGCTGTATGCTGATATATGACAAGCCCTGAGAAGAGTTGGTCACTTCACATTAGTTTAAAGTAGTAGTTTTATCAACAATTGTTTAGGTGACTGATTCAAACATTTTTTTTCTTCATATTTTTATATTGTTGAAAGAGATTGTCTGGACTTACCCAGAGGATTATGATGCCATAGTCTGGAGTTCATAACTTGATTTAAAAATTATATATATATATATTTTGTGCCATACAGGTGCAGCTGTTGGTCACCAGTCAGGATGTGGAGAATTACAAGCAGATCAAGTCAGACCTGGATCAGCTGAGGTCCATTGTAGAGAAGTCTGAGCTGTGGGTTTATAAGAGACAGGGACCTGACGAGAGCCTGGACACTGGGGACAGCAACATGGACAAGGTCAGAGACATCTATTCTATTATATTAGCACTACATACACAGTTGAACATAATCAAGTCTTGCCAACTACGTGTAAATTAGTTAGCAAATTAGTACTACCATTACTACACATAACTCTCCTTGTGTTGAAGGTGCTGTGCCACATTTTTACATCTTGAAAACGTGAAAAACAAGTTCATTCACAACAGTTCATCAACAGTTTGCAGTGATCTAAAATTCTTCCTCACTTACCTTATGCATTCAGAGCGTCCTAGTTATTCACCACGATGTGCAGAGAACACACAGCAGTTTCATTTCTAACTTAAAGATCCCATGACATGGTACTTCTTGATGCTTTTATATGGCTCCTTAATGGTTCCCTAATACTGTAAATGAATCCTTCTTCAAAATCAACACTCAGTGCATGAGAAACAGAGATAAGATGAGAAAGAGTCATAAATATCTCTCTCAAACACTTTATTCTGGGCGTTGTTGCTTGAATGCAAATGAGGAGAAAAGAGCTGGCCTATAGTAGAGGGTGGGGGCGTGGCCAAACTCTCCGCTCTCAGCTGATCCATTTCCGTGTTTTTGCATGGGGGGAGAGATTTGAAGCGTTCCATTGAAAAATAAACACATTTCCACAGAAAATAAAATTAAACCACTGCTGTTCAAAGGTCCAGAGGCTCAGATAAAGGACTTCCGAGCCTAGAAACACTCGGACGTGCCTCCAGGCAAATAAAAAAACGCATTTCGCATTGCCTAGCGCATTTGCAGTCCAAACTCTCTGGGCGTGATTTACAGAGACGCTGAGTTCAGACAGACGGGGGTGGAACTCCTTTTTGTAACGCAGAAAAGGATCGCAAATGCTCAGTTTAGACATTTCGCAACTTTTAACCATGGGGGGGGGGGGGGGGCTAAACAGGGTAGGGGAGCTCACATTAACGTTCAAAAACCTCAGAAAGTGAAAATTTCATGCCATGGGACCTTTAAGAGCTGTTTTTACATCATAGCTATACTGGGGCAAGACAAAGTTAGCTAAACTGCATGGAAAAAGATGCGTAGAGACACTTTAATTTCATTCTCCCACACCTGCTCAGTAACATATGACTGCATTTTTTAGTTTGAAAAAATATAATTTATATAGAAACTTTACTTTTGTACTTTTCTGTAGGGAGACAGTGGCAGCTCTGACAAACCAAAGAAACCCGAGAGCACCAGCAGCTACAACTACAGAGTGGTCAAAGAGGTGCTGTAGTTGGATTACCCATTCTATCATAGACCTTCTCCTCACTGTCACACACATTTACTCCCCCTCTTTTTCAGATCCTGGTTCGTCTGAGCCGGCTGTGTGTGCAGGAGGGGCTGTCCGGGAGGAAGAGTCGCAAACAGCAGCAGAGACTTCTGAGGAACATGAGCGCTCATGCTGTGGTGCTGGAGCTGCTGCAGATCCCCTATGAGAAGGTACTGGACACAAACACACGTGGGCTTTTCTCTTATTTCATTCATTTGATTTCATTTGAACAGGTACAACTATTTTTGTTTAGCCCTATGCCACTTTTCTATACTATACTTATATCTTTTTTTTTTTAATGTTCCCCAGTATGGCAGTTTGATTCTGTTCCAATCAGTGCTTTGGGGAATTGGGAAATGATGCGTTTAGTTTATTCTTTATGTGTCAGGGACCATCTACAGATTCATTAAAGAAGAATTAATATTTTTTACAATCTGAGCCTTATTTCGGTAATAAAACAAGTTGTTTTACTCACCCATAGCACTTTGGTGTCATATGGAGCACTTCCGGAGATGTTTTAGATTAGCGATAGCCGTAGCGCTAATATATGCCCCGAGTGGTCTCTAAATAACACAAACTTTAACACTTTTCAAATCATAGAAGCTCAATGTCTTAGTCTACACTTTCGTTTGTGTCAAAAGTGGCCTGTAATCCGAGATTTCTCCATAATTTACAGTTTTGCGTTTCATGTTTGAGTCCCGGGAGGTAAGAGCGAAATAAACTGTGACTCGGCACATGCGCACTGGCCTCCTCATCTACTCAAAATTATGGATAAATCTCGGATTACAGGCCACTTTTGACACAAGCGAAAGTGTAGACTAAGACATTGAGCTTCTATGATTTGAAAAGTGCTAAAGTTTGTGTTATTTGGAGACCGCTCGGGGCATATATTAGCGCTACGGCTATCGCTAATCTAAAACATCTCTGGAAGTGCTCCATATGACACCAAAGTGCTATGGGTGAGTAAAACAACTTGTTTTATTACCGAAATAAGGCTCAGATTGTAAAAAACGTGAATTCTCCTTTAATGTCACAAACGAAAAGATGATTTGTACCAGATTTAGCTACAAATCTGCTACTTTCCCTCTGCAGTCCCTGGGCAGGTGAATACACTAAAAATACACATTACATTACAATGGCATTACTGTACAAGCCTGACTTGGCTCATCATTACCATGAGTAATGCTCTGATGTATGGAAGAATGTCTTGTAAAAAAGTGTATTTAGGTTGCGTGAAAAGTCCCTCAGTCGTCCAGGTAGAATCCATGATAACAGGAGAAGTTCAATTTGTCAACTGGACAAAGTTTGTTTGGTTGAAAACGTTTCGCCGCTCATCCGAGAGACTTCGTCAGCTCTAATAAGAATACTGGTAAGACACTTGCTTATATCTTGCTGTAGGGAGGAGCTACCTAGCTAACTACTTTCCGGAACTATCTCATTGGTTTCCGTCTTTTGTTCCTCTGGCGTCTAGCTGACGATCACTATTCATCCCTACACTGTATTTAGGTTGATTTAGAGTGGCCTTTTGGCAACTCACTGTAGTCATTTGAGAGACTTGCAGCTTTAGTTTCACTGTACCTGTGGTTCTATGATTCTCAGAAGACTTCAGTAATGTGTGTATCATTTACAGGGGGAAGATGTGCGGATGCAAGACATCATGAAGTTGGCTCATCAGTTTCTGCAGAACTTCTGTGCAGGAAACCAACAGAACCAAGCTCTGCTCCACAAGAACATCAACCTGTTCCTCAACCCGGGGGTGAGCTCTTTTCTCATGGAACAGTGTGTTTACAGCACACATCTGACCATTATCTGATTTCTGTTTCTGGATTATTGAAATGTCATTTAACACCAAACATTAGATGCGAGAAATCAGATTTCAGAGCAGAGCAGGTTTTGACAAGGGAATTATGCAAAGAAGACAAATTAATGTGGCAAAAACTAATGTGGCAAAGAAAAAATGTTAAAGCAAAAGTAACGTTTTTTTTAATAATTTGAGCCTTATTTCGGTAATAAAACAAGTCGTTTTACTCACCCATAGCACTTTGGTGTCATATGGAGCACTTCCAGAGATGTTTTAGATTTGCGGTTAGCCTAGCCTAGCCATAGGAAACCAACAGGAAACCAACGGTTACCCTAGCATAGCCATAGCTCGGGGCATATAATATATTCCCCAAGCATGTAATATGCCCCGTGCAGGCTCCAAATAACACAAACTTTAGCACTTTTCAAATCATAGAAGCCCGATGTCTTAGTCTATGATTTCGTTTGAGTCAAAAGTGGCCTGTAATCCGAGATTTAGCCATAGTTTACAGCTTTGCGTTTCATGTTTGGGTCCCGGGAGCTGAGAGCACAGTCCTCCTCATCTACTCGAAACTATGGCTAAATCTCGGATTACAGGCCACTTTTGCTTCAAACGAAATCGTAGACTAAGACATCGGGCTTCTATGATTTGAAAAGTGCTAACGTTTGTGTTATTTGTCATAACATTTTTATTGAGCCAAAGGTAATTTACAACTGGAGTTGTACAGGATCAATAGCGCTCAATGCTTTTTTTTTTTTTTTTATATATATAAATTTAAAAAATTAAGAGAAATCACACAAAACAGAAAAACATAACATAACATAACAACTTGCAGAGGTACATGAATCTGCAATGAATTTGAAGGTGTTTCTCACATAGATACAGCCTGTAAAAAATCAATAAGAGGTTGCCATACCTTCTAAATGACTGTAATTTATCCTTTAGCAAATATCGTATTCTCTCTAGATGTAAAGTATTGGCAAGGTCCCGTAGCCACATTTTAGAGCTTGGTACTGACGGCCCCTTCCATGACATTAAAAGTAATTTTTTTGCAATAATAAGGCAATAGGAAATGAGTTGTTTTTGGGCTGGTGTCAGATTATTAAATGCTCCTGATGTACCAAGTATAATTAGCAAGGGTTCTGGCAATAATGTCATTTTAAAAATTTGCGATATTGTATTAAATACATCAGACCAGTAGACGGCTACGTTTGGACAAGAAACAAATGCATGGAAAAGCGTTGCATCAAAGGACTGACATTTATCACAAGCTGACGAGGTGTTGGGGAAAATATTATGGATTTTCACTTTTGAGTAGTGAAGCCTGTGTATAATTTTGAATTGTATGAGACAGTGTCTTGCATTATTGGAGCATAAGTGTATAGACTCGAGGCAATCTTCCCAGTAATTAACAGGGAAGTTTGTGTTATTTGGAGACCGCAAAGTAATGCCCCGAGCACTCAAGTTAACGGATACGCTACAACATAACTTCTACGAAACTGCTCAAAATGACACCAAAGTGCTATGGGTGAGTAAAACTACTTGTTTTATTGCCGAAAGAAGGCTCAGATTGTAAAAAAACTAGGGCTGTCAAACGATTAATTTTCTTGATCGCAACTAATCTCAGAAATTTCATAGTTAATCGCGATTAATCGTGATTTATTTTGCATGTTTAAAATTTATATCTTGCAGTAAGACCGTTCGAATCTAAAGTTAAACAATGCAAAGTATTTCTCACCATTTTTTTTATTTCAAAAAAGTGCAGAGAAAGGAAAAAGTAACAATGAACCAGTAATAGTGCTTACTTTGAGAAATTGTAAATAAATGATTGAAGCCCGCTCGAGCTGCCTACGGATGCGTAGAAGGAACAAAATACTAGCAAACTCAAAATAGCGCGTTTAACCGACAATGAGTTTAATTAATACAACCAAATGAGCTGCATATGGATGGTAGAATTGCGGAAAATGCTGACAAACTCTGATCGCGATTAAAAAAATTGTTCGCGATCATAACTCTAATCGCGATTAATCGCGATTAACGCGTTAATATTCCCAGCCCTAAAAAAAACGTTACTTTTCCTTTAAATATGTATTTTAAATTCATTGTGATGTGTCTTCCAAATACAGCAGTTACTCTAAAAATCCACTGATTCACTGACGTGTGTCACCAGGTGTTTATGACGACACACCAAAATCAAAGCTAATTATTGAGTTATGTGATTATTCTAGTTATTTGATTTTTACTGGACATGGTGTAAAGCCCCCAGTGTTCAAAAATCCAAACATGATGTAAGCATTGTCCTGTGTTGTGTGCAGATCCTGGAGGCCATCACCATGCAGCACATCTTCATGAATAACTTCCAGCTGTGCAGTGAGATCAACGACAGGGTGGTGCAGCACTTTGTCCACTGCATCGAGACCCACGGCCGCAACGTCCAGTACCTCAAGTTCCTCCAGACCATCGTCAAAGCAGAGAACAAGTTCATCAAGAAGTGCCAGGACATCGTCATGGCAGAGGTATCCCTGTGTGTGTGTGTGTGTGTGTGAGCAGGTCCCTCACACTTTGAATGCAGAAGGGTCTGGAATTGGACTGTGAAGTGCGTCAAACCTCTGTCCTTAAGGAGATCCAACCATAACCACTCGTCTGTAGCACGTGTCTCTCAAACGCAGGAGACGTCTCTACTCAAATATTTTTCTATCATTAAGAAATCGGAAGTTTCCTAGTCCTCTATGTTATTACTTTTTGCTTCGGCGGCACAGTGGCTGAGTGGCTAGCACTCAGGCTTCACAGCAAGAAGGTTCCGGGTTTGATCCTTCTTCTTTTTCCTTCTCCTTCTTCTTCTTCCTCTTCCTCTTCTTCTTCCTCTTCTTTCTCTTCTCTCTTCTTCTTCTTCTCCTTCTTCTTCTTCCTCTTCCTCTTCTTTCTCTTCTCTCTTCTCTCTTCTTCTTCTTCTCTCTTCTCTCTTTTCTCTTCTCTCTTCTTCTCTCTTCTCTCTTCTTCCTCTTCTCTCTTCTTCTCTCTTCTTCCTCTTCTCTCTTCTCTCTTTTTCATCTTCTCTCTTCTTCTTCTTCCTCTTCTCTCTTCTCTCTTCTCTTCTTCTTCTTCTTCTTCCTCTTCTCTCTTCTTCTTCTAACTTCAGTACTATTGCTATTTGATATTTTTATAGTCATTCTAATGGATTTTTTTTTAAAAGAGGGGATGCAAATCAACTTTTTTAGCAGTACGAGCCTGTACAAGGCCCACAGGAGAATTCTCCATAAATACACAAAAGACCTATGCTGAATTTGTTGTGTGGCCTGTTCTGAAGGAGAAAGGGGAAATTAAGAGGGGGAATAACATGGTGATCTATGGAGATCTAAATATGTTCTGTGTTAGCAATGAATATCCCAAGATATAGAAGTGTAATTTAAGATTTGTATACTTGTACATAATCATAGTCCTGCTCTTCCTCTTTCGTACAGTTGGTGAACGCCGGAGAGGACGTGCTGGTTTTCTACAATGACCGCGCATCGTTCCAGACCCTGGTGCAGATGATGAGGTCGGAGAGGGACCGCATGGATGTGAACAGTGCTCTGATGTACCACATTCACCTGGTGGAGCTGCTCGCCGTCTGCACCGAGGGCAAAAACGTCTACACTGAAATCAAGTGCAACTCTCTACTGCCCCTGGACGACATCGTGAGGGTGGTGACGCACGAGGACTGCATCCCTGAGGTGTGAACAAATGACCCGTCTCACCCTCTATTCTTTGTCATCCTCTACAATGAAATTATAATACAGATTTCCACCAAATAAAGCGACAAAATGTTTTAAAGCACACTATGTAACCTTTCTGACGGGGGAATCTGCCACCTGCTTGTTTTCATGGAGATTTTATTAGTCTGCCTGAGGTGTTCCACAGCTTTGCATTGATTTGAATGTATTCAAATAGTCTTAAAAGCATATACTCATACTCCACAGATCTGATCTGGAACTTGACCTTGTGTGTCACCTGCTTGTCTCTATGGAGAGTTTTAGTTTAATCTCAGTGGAGCCAAGCAGGTGGTGTACCCTCCACATGAAAAGTTATATAGTGTACCTTTAAAAGAAATCGAATTAGTAGTTAAAAAGTATCCTCTGTATCCTCCTCTGTACCATATACTCACTGTCCTCCTCTGTATCCTTTCTTTGTTTCTTATAAAATCTGGCTGGATTTTGTTTTGTTTTGTCAGATAAAGATTGCATACATAAACTTCTTGAATCACTGCTACGTGGACACGGAAGTTGAAATGAAGGAGATCTACACGTCCAATCACATGTGGAAATTGTTTGAGAACTTTCTGGTCGACATCTGTAGGGTAAGAGGCATTTTGTATTTAAATCTGTTGATATTATTTTCATTTATGGTTAATATCTCTGTAATACGGAAGAGGATTAGGGCCACATGAACAGATTTTTTAAAAATTATTCTGACTTTAATCTCAGAGAAAAAAGTCAGAAATTCTGAGAAAAAAACTCAAAATTTCTGAGATTAAAGGTCCAGTGTGTAGGATTCGTGGTGCATAGGTGGATGGTGCTATTGCAATTCCTGTTCTAACTACGGCAGACCTCGAGGATCACCCGGGCGTGCCGAAACGCGGACAGCTCGCGTACCCGCGCACGAACCGCGCGCACGCATGAAGCGCACGGTCCCAAAACACGGTCCCGTTCACTGTTTTTTTTTCTTTTCACATGAAAACACACATTCCCGATCATGTACCGTGACAATCTACACATCAAATGAAACCTTACAGTCTCCTCTTTTTGACTATGCAATTCATTTCCCGGCACAACAATCACTCCCCGAGCACATGGGGCTTTTATACGGAAAAGCACAAAACTAGGTTTGTTACTTAGCTTACCTTTGAAGGCTCTGGACAGGTCAAACTCTGTATTTCACCATAAACTTGGTCTCAATCTGTCCGTAAGGATCCAGCGAATAAAATCCAGTAAAACAATTTAGTCCAAAACACGTGTTAGATCCATTACGACGTGTGATCCGGCAACATGCTTGTCGTTGTTTATCCAAACGCGTACTATCTCGTGTGAAAACAAGAGCCCTTGCCGAAGGCGAAGGCGGAGCCCAAATGTCCTTCTGCGGCTCTCGTAATCAAAATGGCTGCCTCTGCATGGGGAAGATCCCCCTTTTATGCAGGTCCACCAGAATATTTTGATTTCATGATGGAAGTGAAAAGGCTTGGAAAACAATGTATTTTTGAATGGGTATCTTCAATTTCGGTAATTAACGGGTAAAAATCTTACATACTGTCCCTTTAAAGTCAGAAATTCTGAGAAAAAAAACTCAGAAATTCTGAGATTAAAGTCAGAAATTCTGAGTTTTTTTCTCAGAATTTCAGATTTTTTTTTCTCAGAATTAAAAAAAAAAGGGAAAAAAATCTGTTCATGTGGCTCTAATCCTCTTCCGTACTGTAACGACGTTCCCTAGCCACATGAAACAAAACACTGATAGTAGTTGAAAGGACTGTGTAGGTTTTTTAACTTAACATTTATGGGTAACAACATTAGAACATTGATCAGAAAGTGGTGTAATATGGGCCCTTTAATTGCTATGGCAGCAGTGTTAAATTAAATACATTTCATAACTCTGCCATAGATGTAAAACTGTTTATTTTACTGTATCTTTGCTGTAGGTTTGTAACTACACGAGTGACCGGAAACATGCGGACACCATTTTGGAGCGATACGTAACAGAGACGGTGATGAGCATCGTCACCACTTTCTTCAGCTCGCCCTTCTCTGACCAGAGCACCAGTCTGCAGGTAGCACCATCAAATGGAGCTAAACTAAAGCTCAGCTGTGTAACATTTCGGAAAAAAGTACAGTGGTACCTCACCTTACGAAATTAATTTGTTCCAGAAGTGGTTTCGTAACGTGAAAAATTCGTAAGTTGAGTAGCTATTTCAATGGAAAAAGCCTGATTCGTTCCAAGGCCCCGATCCAAGTTTTTTTTTATAGTGTAACTTTTTTTATAGTGTAACATTGTGTTCTGTGTGTTTCTCACATTTGTCTCTCGTTTAAACACTCAAACTTTCATAGATTTTCAACAAAATGTATTAACAGTGAAGTGTGGGGGGGAAGCAGGAGGGGGGGAGAAAACTGCGCTCTGACACGTGTGTGATAGTGCAGCATGACCCGGCGCGGAGCTGATAGCAGGTCTAGACCAAGGTCTAAACCTGGACTGGACCAGGACTAAACCTGGACTAAACCAGGACTAAACCAGGACTAAACCAGGACTAGACCAGGACTAGACCAGGTGGATTAAAGCAGCGAGGAGGGGACTGCACGCAGTCTGAGCGCATGAACGCATGAACGAGACCCATGCAAGAGCCGCGGGCTCCTCCTGGTTTAGTCCAGGTTTAGTCCTGGTTTAGTCCAGACCACCGCGGCTCCTCCTGGTTTAGTTCAGGTTTAGTCCTGGTTTAGTCCAGACCACTGCGGCTCCTCTAGACCTGGTCTAGACCACCGTGGCTCTTGCATGGGTCTCGTTCATGCGCTCAGACTGCGTGCAGTCCCCTCCTCGCTGCTTTAATCCACCTGGTCTAGTCCTGGTCCAGTCCTGGTCCAGTCCAGGTTTAGACCTTGGTCTAGACCTGCTGTCAGCTCCGCGCCGGGTCATGCTGCACTATCACACGTGTCAGAGCGCAGTTTTCTCCCCCCTCCCGCTTCCCCCCCACACTTCACTATTAATAATTTAGTTGAAAATCTATGAAAGTTTGAGTGTTTAAACAAGAGACAAATGTGAGAAAAGTTTAAATCCAGTCTGAGAAAAGCGTATAATGTGTGTGGCTGAGCGCGCATTATTTGAATTTTTGAGATTTCGCGTTTCGTAACTTGAATTTTCTTTCGTATCTAGAGACCAAAATTTACCGTGAAGGCGTTTCGTAACTTGAAATTTTCATTTGTTGGGTCATTCGTAAGGTGAGGTACCACTGTACTGTATGTATACTGTATATTAAAGCAACAATTTCACACATACATTTACATTTATTGCTCAAAATATCTTGGACAAACGCACATCCTTACTGTGAATGAGCAGGCTTGTCTGTCCACAGACCTGATGCGTAGCTCGGGCTGATGGTGGGCATGTGGCATCAGTTTTGTTATCTCTTAAAGGCAATCTAATGCTTCGGTATAAAATAAAATGTGTCCCCCATAGACCTACGTGTAGTTTCTGAGCTTTTTTGGCAAAATTCACAACACTTTTTCAGTTTTAAGCATCTTAATTTTGTGATTTTTGCGCTGCGGTCTGATTGCAGCATTATACTGTGTGTGGGGTCACCTCTCCACAGATCTGACCTATAACTTGGCCTGATGGCACTGCCTGCTTGTTGTCTTGGAGATGGATCAGTTTAATGCCTTTCTGTGGAACATCCCAGGCACAGCATGTAAACGAGGTCACTTACGTCAGAGAAGTTACACAATTTCAATTAGGACATTATAATTTTTTATACAACCTCCTTATTCCCTTATTCACCAGCTCTGTTCAGTCTTCATAGAATGGGTTAAAGTTCCCCTCTGAGACCTCTTGATTACTCTAATTGAAGAAAGTAGTCATAGAAAGTCTTAGACCAGACTCCTTCAGTGCCCTGCAGAGGTCCTGATGGTGACGTTAATTGTCCTCTATTAAGTACTTATCAAATCAAGCAGAGGACTTTTTTCTTTATAATGTTGTAATTAAAATTCAATAATTCAGCACTACGCAATATACTCTATGCATTTATTTGAAATGGAAATGTTTTATTACCTTAAAAAAATGCATTCTTACATTTTAGCTAGTTAGTTAGGCCAACAGGCGCCACCTGCTTGTCGTCAAGGAGATGGGCATGTTTGCCATACAGTGGAACATTCCAGGCAAAGCAGTGAATGTACCTTTTGAGCTTGCTTTGTGCTGTGAAGTTTCCCCACTTACATGAATCACTTGTTATAAAAACCTAAAATACATGTGCATGGAAAACTATTCTGATTACATTTCTACACTTTTATTTAAAGGTCCCATGGCATGAAATTTTCACTTTCTGAGGTTTTTGAACGTTAATGTGAGCTCCCCTACCCTGTTTAGCCCCCCCCCCCCCCCCATGGTTAAAAGTTGCGAAATGTCTAAACTGAGCATTTGCGATCCTTTTCTGCGTTACAAAAAATCAGAGCTCAAACGGGCGATTTTGAACAAGGCACCTTATTGACGTCAGATCGAAAAAAGAAATGCAAATGCGGTTCCACCCCCGTCTGTCTGTACTCAGCGTCTCTGTAAATCACGCCCAGAGAGTTTGGACCGCGAATGCGCTAGGCAATGCAAAATGCGTTTTTTTATTTGCCTGGAGGCACGTCCGAGTGTTTCTAGGCTCGGAAGTCCTTTATCTGAGCCTCTGGACCTTTGAACAGCAGTGGTTTAATTTTATTTTCTGTAGATATGTGTTTATTTTTCAATGGAACGCTTCAAATCTCTTCTCCCCGTGCTAAAACACGGAAATGGATCAGCTGAGCGCTCAGAGCCGAGAGCGGAGAGTTTGGCCACGCCCCCACCCTCTACTATAGGCCAGCTCTTTTCTCCTCATTTGCATTCAAGCAACAACACCCAGAATAAAGAGTTTGAGAGAGATATTTATGACTCTTTCTCAGAGTGTTGATTTTGAAGAAGGATTCATTTACAGTATTAGGGAACCATTAAGGAGCCATATAAAAGCATCAAGAAGTACCATGTCATGGGATCTTTAAACATACATTTCCTCCCTACAGGTAGCCTGGGAATTCCCAGGCCGCTTCCGTTCGTTTCGAACTGGAAGGCGGCCTGGAAACTCGTCCAAGCGAGAGTCCCAGATTTAGGGCCCCAATCAGAGAGCGGGGGAGGTGTGGCAAGACGGTGACGCGTACTACATGACAAACGGAAGCTTGTAGTTTGAACTGACAACTGACATGATTGGCTATGGACTTACGTATACGCTCAATGATAGACATTCATAACGCCCAATAAACGGCTGTTGGCAATCGCTAACCACACCTCCGCTACGGGATTTTTCGAAGCGAGTTTCCAGACCCATATCTCACTTGTGATATGGTCAGGTGTTAACCAGACTACCCTACAGGCCTATCTGGCAGTAAAACACTTTCAGGTAATCAGAGGTTAAACATTCAGTCATATTGGTGGGCTGAGCAGTACCCATGGCTTTGCTTTGGGGTCTTCACTGGTGATTCAGGGAGACGTATTCCATTGAAACCTCACTATGTACCATATCGACAGGGCTGACACTGGACCTAACTTCTCTTCTTATATTAAACTGGTTTCGGTGGCTATCCCATGTGTATAATTCACATTTTTATGACTTATGAGAGAGATTAAAGTGCATATGACAGGTTCGTCTACTCACTTCACTAAAATGCATGTTACATAATTAAATTTAAAGGAGAATTAACGATCTGAGCCTTATTTCGGTAATAAAACAAGTTGTTTTACTCACCCATAGCACTTTGGTGTCATATGCAGGGATGAAAGAGTTCCGCTTTTTAGCGGATCTCCGCTTTTTTTTTAGCCGCGTGGTAATTTTTTTTTTTTTTTTTTTCCAAATACGTTGGAAATTTTGGGTGTGTATTATATATGTATAATTGTGTTTAGGGTTGCCAACCGTCCATTGAAAAATGTGTCTGCGGACACTGGTAGCCCCCATGGCAGAAGATACATCGAGGCCCGTTGTGACGTGAGCCACCTGTGGGAGGATTCTCCAGCTGAAGTCCTGACCAGGCCGAAGCAAGATCATGGAGATGGTCCCCGGGCGCAGTGATGTGCTGCCCACTGCTCCTGATGACAGGATGGGTTAAATGCAGAGGACAAATTTCGTTGTACTTGTGACAATGACAAATAAAAAAAAAATAAAATAAATAAATAAATATTCTAATCATCCCGTATTCAGAAACAAAAGTACATGTCTCGTATTAAGCTTCTACATGTGTGCGGGGCCGCGTGAGCTTGTGTGCTCTTCTGGTGCTGCGGACACCGCACGCCCTGAGCTGCGCCGCGAGTGCGCTCTCTCGGCTCGTTATCAGACTTTGATGTCGCAAAATCGGGGTCAGTGCCGTGTTTTGATATCAACTTTCAAATAAAAACCACTACAATTGTTTAAAAATGTGTTTTATCGCTATTTAGGGGGGGGCGTGACTTTCCGCTTTTTTCATGATTGGCCACTTTCATCCCTGCATATGGAGCACTTCCAGAGATGTTTTAGATTTGCGATATCCGTAACGCGAGCATGTAATATATGCCCCGAGCGGTCTCCAAATAACGCAAACTTTAGCACTGTTCAAATCATAGAAGCTCAATGTCTTAGTCTACACTTTCACTTGAGTCAAAAGTGGCCTGTAATCCGAGATTTATCCATAATTTACAGCTTTGCGTTTCATGTTTGGGTCCCGAGAGCTGAGAGCGAAATAAGCTGTGACTCCGCACTCAGCTCACGTTCCCTTAATGAGTGAACAATCCAACGCTTGGTGAATTCTGCTTCACAATGATAGGAAGAGCCGATCAAAAAGCGACGTCCATACGGCCTGTTAGCTCACAGTGTCGGCGCCCCGGCTCTGGAGGTCAGATAGAAGCAGAGCCCACCCCGCCCCGCTCTTATTCCCGCTGAAAGAGCGTCTTTCTCGGCCTCTCAGCCCTAGCGCGGAACGCGCAAGGAGGGCAGACACGATCAACGCACTCATCCAACGGCACTGCCATGTTATAATAATAACAGGTCCAATCCAGGTTTAGTTCTGGCCAGACCTGGTTTATTCCATGTTCTTTTAGTCCTGGTCTAGTCTCTTAGCCCGTCAGGATGCAGAACACAACGTTACACTATAAAAAAAAAAAAGTTACACTATAAAAAAAAAACCTTGGAACAGATCAGGCTTTTTCCATTGAAATAGCTACTCAACTTACGAATTTTTCACGTTACGAAACCACTTCTGGAACAAATTAATTTCGTAAGGTGAGGTACCACTGTATTGCTAGATTGCTAGATGTCGCCAGCTACTTGAAATTGCAGAGGATTGGATTTAAGCGTTTTTGACCAGAAAGCTGCAAATGTTCCTAATTTTCACTAAATTTACCAAAAAGTACTAGGAACACCGCTTACAAAAAGTGGATTTAGTATTTAGCTCGACTTCAAAGACCTGTGTTATGTCCATAAATATATTGGTAATATTGTATGGTTGTGTCTCTCCTCCCCAGACCAGGCAGCCTGTGTTTGTGCAGCTGCTTCAGGGCGTGTTCCGGGTATATCACTGCACCTGGATGGTCCCAGTCCAGAAGGGCTTTGTGGAAAACTGCATCAAAGTGCTGTCCGACGTCGGTAAGAACGCTTTGTAATAAACATATCCACAATCTTAATAGTAACACGTTAACAACACTCTGTCACTCTGTCTATGGCAAAATGTTCAGCAGTTACCATGGGCACACATCTGAAAACTCAAGAAAAACACAAAATAGATTTTAACAACACATTTTAAGGAGACTGTGATCAATACAAGTGTCCGTGGACCTGTTTAGGTGATTGATTTTCAACAAAAATAGGTCAGGCAGAAAACTGTTGGCTAATGCTAACAAATTTGTGACTGCAATATGATTTGAGAGGGACCTGTTTAACAGAACTACAATAGGAGAGCTGATTTGCACTGTGATTGTGTTGAAATAAAGCTTAGATTGAAGTTTAAAGGAGAATTAACCTTTTTTACAATCTGAGCCTTATTTCGGTAATAACACAAGTTGTTTTACTCACCCATAGCACTATGGTGTCATATGGAGCACTTCCAGAGATGTTTTAGATTAGCGATAGCCGTAGCGCTAATATATGCCCCGAGCGGTCTCCAAATAACACAAACTTTAGCACTTTTCAAATCATAGAAGCTCAATGTCTTAGTCTATGCTTTCATTTGAGTCAAAAGTGGCCTGTAATCCGAGATTTATCCATAATTTACAGCTTTGCATTTCATGTTTGGGTCCCGAGAGCTGAGAGCAAAATCAGCTGTGACTCCGCACATGCGCACTGTCCTCATCTACTCGAAACTATGGATAAATCTCGGATTACAGGCCACTTTTGACTCAAACGAAAGCGTAGACTAAGATATTGAGCTTCTATGATTTGAAAAGTGCTAAAGTTTGTGTTATTTGGAGACCGCTCGGGGCATATATTAGCACTACGGCTATCACTAATCTAAAACATCTCTGGAAGTGCTCCATATGACACCAAAGTGCTATGGGTGAGTAAAACAACTTGTTTTATTACCGAAATAAGGCTCAGATTGTAAAAAAATGTTAATTCTCCTTTAACTTGAGCAACAGAGAGACAGAGCAGTGCCTCCAGTTGGCTTCACCCCCAGGCAATGTTTATTGACATCAGCTGCAAAGTATCAGTAGTGTATAGGACCACAATCTCTAGATCTATAGACTTAGAACATACTAATGAAGAAATATACATTAGGTTCAGTGTTTGATCGTCTATCTATTTCTGCATCATCCATCTGTCCTATATCTGTGTTTGTGCTTTAGCCAAAGGCAGGGCCATAGCGATCCCCGTGGACCTGGACAACCAAGTGAACAACCTGTTTGTGAAATCTAACAACATCGTTCAGAAGACAGCCATGAGCTGGAGACTATCCGCACGAAACGCTGCGAGGAGAGACTCTGGGGTGACCGCCTCACGAGACTACAGGAACATCATAGAGAGGCTGCAGGTCTGGACTGTACTATACCACTACAGTTTACAGTGTGCTTTACCCAGTCCCACCAGACACAGGGAGACACGTGTGGTACATTCTCTTATCAGGTTACCATGTTACAACTTTACCTCATCAAAAACACGCCTAGAGAGGTTTTAGATGTCATCTGTGTGAACATGGCAATATCCAAAAGCAGGATACAAAGCACTCTGAAGGAGGAGTGACTCAAAAACAAAACTGAAACCAATTTAACATTTATAGAAGTTGTTTTGGTGATTATGCAAATGTTTAAAATTAAAACATTCATTGGGCTTTTTATTAAAGGTCCCATGACATGGTACTTCTTGATGCTTTTATATGGCTCCTTAATGGTTCCCTAATACTGTAAATGAATCCTTCTTTAAAGTCAACACTTAGTGCATGAGAAAGAGAGATAAGATGAGAAAGAGTAATTTTTCTCTCTCTGAACAGGCCATTATGCTTGAATGCAAATGAGGAGAAAAGAGATGCCCTATAGTAGAGGGTGGGGGGCGTGGCCAAACTCTCAGCTCTCAGCTGTCCGCTCTGATCCATTTCCGCGTTTTTGCGCGGAGAAGAGATGAGAAGCGTTCCATTGAAAAATAAACACATTTCCACAGAAAATAAAATTAAACCACTGCTGTTCAAAGGTCCAGAGGCTCAGATAAAGGACTTCCGAGCCTAGAAACACTCGGACGTGCCTCCAGGCAAATAAAAAAATGCATTTCGCATTGCCTAGCGCATTCGCGGTCCAAACTCTCTGGGCGTGATTTACAGAGATGCTGAGTAGACACAGACGGGGGTGGAGCTGCATTTTTCGATCTGACGTCAATAAGGTGCCTTGTTGAGAATCGCCCGTTTGAGCTGTGTTTTTTTCTAACGCAGAAAATGACCGCAAATGGTCAGTTTAGACATTTCGCAACTTTTAGCCATGGGGGGGGGGGCCTAAACAGGGTAGGGGAGCTCACATTAACGTTCAAAAACCTCAGAAAGTGAAAATTTCATGCCATGGGACCTTTAAGTTCAGTTGCAAAAGTCGTGATGTATTGAATGATGCCAGAACAATCCAAACTTTTCTTCACAGATCCAAACTCAAATCCTTTATATCACATTTTTGCTACCAGTATATCCAAACCATACCCCCAGTGCTCAAAGTCATCATAGCTGCCTTGTTCCCCACTGTCTGTACCAGGACATAGTCTCAGCCTTAGAGGACCGGCTGCGTCCTCTGGTCCAGGCGGAGCTCTCTGTTCTGGTGGACGTCCTCCATCGGCCTGAGCTGCTTTTCCCCGAAAACACCGACTCCAGGAAGAAGTGTGAGAGCGGAGGCTTCATTTGCAAGTACGATCATGCCTGTGTATGCTAACCTGATTCACGCCAAATTGATCTGTCTGTCACTCTGAATGAATTCTAAACATTCTCAATCTATCAATCAAAAGTGATCTGACTTAGGACTTAGTTTATTAAAGGTCCTACATTACATAAAACCTACTCTTGTGAACTTGAAGGCATGTAATATGTTGGTCTCTCCTCAAAAACACACCTGAAGTTGTGTTTCACTTCATTCACACATGTTTGCGTAATCCTGCTTTATCGGTCTACGTCTCCAAAGCTCAAAACACTCTGCTCCACCTTATGATGTCATGAAGTGGTAGTTTTCAAGTGAAACGGCTCCTTTTTAGTTCAGAAGAGATCGGCAATTCCAGAGCTGAAATCATCCAGATGATTCTAGTGGAGGTGTGTGGAGTTTAAAAACACACTGGAGCACTTCCTGTATTACCACATGACATCACAAGGTGGAACAGTGTTTTCTGTTTGAGAGAAGAACTCGGTCTAAAAATGCAGAGCCAGTAAACACCAAAATCACTTTTTCCGACTGATTGGCTGTGGGAATGGGTCTAAAATAGAAGTGTATTCCTGTCCCTGGCCTTATTTTGGAATTTTAGTGCATATTTGTTCAAAATCTGACTTTTGGTCAAAAACCGTGTCTATACCAGCCTCTTTAGGATAAACTTCGGCCAGAACATTTGAATTTTCGGGTTGGACAAACGGCCGCCAGTGAGTCAGATGCTGTTCTGAGGTTATTACGTGACAAAGCACAGCCGCTGGCGGTCTACAGGTGGTACGAGAGGAGCCCCGCCCCCATCAGGCACTGCTGGGCACTGCCATGTCCCGCTGTGTCTGGAGAAAAGGGAAACGGCGTGATCCAAGCGCAAATGTTCACGCTCTTTCAAAGTCTGGAGCGCACCGGTCCGCTCCATGTTGGATTGTCCTGGCTGTCGTTCAGCTGTCAATCATCGATCCAGGGCCCGCCCCACACCCGATCCCCCCAACCCGCCGGGCACTGCCCACTCTGGGGGATTTTTCAGAATGTGTGGAGGGTGGAGTAAAGCTTCAGGAGGGTGTTTAAAGGAAAAGTAAAGTTTTTTACAATTTGAGCCTTATTTCGGTAATAAAACAAGTTGTTTTACTCACCCATATCACTTTGGTGTCATATGGAGCATTTCCGGAGATGTTTTAGATTAGCGTTAGGCTAACGCCGTTAGCCTAGCGCGACTTATAGCCATAGCTCGGGGCATTCCCAGAGCATGTAATATGCCCCGTGTGGTCTCCAAATAACACAAACTTTAGCACTTTTCAAATCATAGAAGCTCGATGTCTTTAGTCTACGATTTCGTTTGAATCAAAAGTGGCCTGTAATCCGAGATTTATCCATAGTTTACAGCTTTGCGTTCCATGTTTGGGTCCCGGGAGCTGAGAGCACACTTCGCGCATGCGCACTGGCCTCCTCATCTACTTGAAACTATGGCTAAATCTCGGATTACAGGCCACTTTTGACCACACAAAATCGTAGACTAAAGACATCGAGCTTCTATGATTTGAAAAGTGCTAAAGTTTGTGTTATTTGGAGCCCGCACGGGGCATATTACATGCTCGGGGAATGCCCCGAGCTATGGCTATAAGTCGCGCTAGGCTAACGGCGTTAGCCTAACGCTAATCTAAAACATCTCCGGAAATGCTCCATATGACACCAAAGTGATATGGGTGAGTAAAACAACTTGTTTTTTTACCGAAATAAGGCTCAGATTGTAAAAAACGTTACTTTTCCTTTAACGGCTCTTTAAACATGTGTGAATAAAAATAAAACACAACTCCAGATCTGTTTGTGATGAGGAAGCAACATTAAAACACAGATCAGAAAATGGATTATATGGGCCCTTTAAGTGAGGAAGTGAAGTCGAACCCACGTTCTTGCACTATTCTCAGACTGATCAAGCACACCAAACAGCTCCTGGAAGAAAACGAGGAGCGGCTGTGCATCAAAGTCCTGCAGACGCTCAGAGAGATGATGACCAAAGACCGAGGATATGGAGAAAAGGTACCACAGATGGATCACTTTAAACGTTCTGATGTTTTCACTTTTCTTGTGGTCTAATTATAAAAATAGATACATGCAGTAGGCGTATACAACCATGCGCTATACTTGTTTGTATGTTTTTAAAGTTAGCTTTGCCAGTGTCTTTACAACTAGAATCACTAATGCACTAAGCTATTATTACACTATTACAAATGCACCAGTACATTTTTCCATAGATTTTTTTTATCAGCAAAAAAGACAAACAACAAAACAAAGGGTGATTACTTTGAGATTTTGAATATAAAATCTAGAAAAATATTTATTTAACTTTGTTTTATGCTACATAATTCCACATATCTTGCTCCATATATTTGATCTCTTCCCTATGTATCTATGTAAAAAGGAGTAAACATAAAAAAACAAAAAAATTTCAACCTGTTCGTAACCCCAAAGTCCATGTTTTATGTTGCGGATGTGCATCTTTTCATGGATCATTCCTTATCACCGCTCCATGCATTTCCTACTGTCGCTTATGATTTCACTGTGAGACTTAACCAGCACCTCCACAGGCCGCAGCACTGCACTAACCCCTGATGCCCTCCCACTGTTTCTGTTGCAGCTCAGGGCCTTTGATGATGAGATGGATTTGCCAAAGGTTGTTTTTTTTTTATTCAAATTTTCATATCAATTCTCATGTGATTTTATGTTGCTTTTATGTCTGTGTCCCGCTGATAGTGGCTAGTTTAAAGGAGAATTAACGTTTTTTACAATCTGAGCCTTATTTCAGTCATAAAACAAGTTTTACTCACCCATAGCACTTTGGTGTCATATGGAGCACTTCCAGAGATGTTTTAGATTTGCGATCTCCGTAATTTGAGTTCTCGGGGCACATGTTTGCGGTCTCCAAATAACACAAACTTTAGCACTTTTCAAATCATAGAAGCTCAATGTCTTAGTCTACACTTTCGCTTGAGTCAAAAGTGGCCTGTAATCCGAGATTTATCCATAGTTTCGAGTAGATGAGGACGCCAGTGCTCATGTGCGGAGTCACATCTTATTTCACTCTCAGATCCCGGGACCCAAACATGAAACGCAAAGCTGTAAATTATGGATAAATCTTGGATTTCAGGCCACTTTTGACTGAAACGAAAGCGTAGACTAAGACATTGAGCTTCTATGATTTGAAAATTGCCCCGAGAACTCGCATTATGGAGATCGCAAATCTAAAACATCTCTGGAAGTGCTCCATATGACACCAAAGTGCTATGGGTGAGTAAAACAACTTGTTTTATTACCGAAATAAGGCTCAGATTGTAAAAAATGTTAATTCTCTTTTTTAAGAGGGACGGAAGTAACAATATAACATATAAATATTTAGTGTTCTTTTTACTTTTTTGTGTGCAGCACTTTGAGATAAATAAATGCACTATAATTGACAAAATAACAAACGATAAAGTGGATCTTAAGACTTGATGAGAGTGAGATGAAATTTTGACATTTAAGGGTTGTTACCTCCTCAAAAACATATCCCGAGTTGTGTTTTGTTTCATTCACACATGTTTGAGTAACCCTTTATTATTAGTCTGTTTACATCTCCAAAGCTCAAAATGCTCTGTTCCACCTTGTGATGTCATGAAGTGGTAGTTTCCAAGTTAACAGCTCCTTTTCACCGTTTTAGTGGCAATTCCATGTCTGAAATCATCCACACAATTCCAGTGAAGGTGTGTGGATTTTAAAAACACACTGGAGCACTTCCTGTATTACCACATGATGTCTGTTTGAGAGAAGAACTCAGGCTAAATCTGCAGGGTTTATGTGTTAAACATTTGTAAATGAAACAAAACACAACACTAGGTCTGTTTTTGAAGAGTAAACAACATGTTTTTTATTTATTTATTTATTTATTTATTTATTTATTTATTAACAAAATACATTAATACATATTTTTATGTCCTGTTTTACTTTATCAGTTTTCAGTTATAGTATCTCAAATTGGTAGTGATTAAAGGTCTACAAAACATACTGCAGCGTGATAAGAATTTTACCTTAGACATTCTTACAATATCCTCCTGAGACCCGCCCATTCATTTGTGTCCTTTATAGTGGACATTGAGTTAACCAGTCGATCTTTTAATTGTTTTGAGATAGACTCTAGTTTGTGGCTGCCCTATGATTAAAAAAATAAAAATAATAATAATAATAAATAATTAAATAAAATAATGAATAAAAATACACAAATAAGTAAATAAATAAATAAATTATACATAAAAATATAAATAAAAAAATAATAAATAAACATGCATAAATAAGTCAACAAATAAAAATATAAATAAAATAAATAAATAAAAATACATAAATAATACATAAGTAAATAAATAAATACATAAGAAATTACTATGATTTAAAAAAAAGAATAAAAAATAATGAATAAAAATACATAAATAAGTAAATACATAAATAAATACATAATAAATACAAATAAAAATAATAAATAAACATGCATAAATAAGTAAACAAATATTCATTCATTCATTTTCTTCCGCTTTTCCATTTTCTGGGTCGCGAGGGCAGCAGTCCAAGCAGTGTTCTGCTGCCCAGAACACAATGCACCAGCCCCCATGAATCCTCCTGCAGGTGGTGGGTCCACAGGAGGACGGCTCACGTCACAACGAGCCTTGATGTATCTTCTGCCATGGGGCTACCAGTATCCGCAGACACTGGGGGCGAGGTGGGGTTAAGTGTCTTGCCCAAGGACACAACCGCAGTGCTCATCTGTGGGAGCTGGGACCCGTCAAGAGCGGGATTCGAACCGCCAACCCCTGGATCACTAGACAAGTGCTCTACCACTGAGCTACTGTATAAATAAAAAATAAATAAAAATACATAAATAAGTAAATAAATAAATAAATACATAAGAAATTAAAGGGGAATCTAAACACTTTTTGAGGTGACTGTAGAAGCTTGTCAGAGATGATGGTCATCAAAGCAAAAACAAACAAAAAATGTTTTTGTCAGGTTAACTTCACGTGGATTTAACACCATTACAGTCCATTACAGAGGACATGTTACAACATTATGAATAAAAATAAAATTAACACAATGTAAAGGCTAAAGTGTTTGTTTACCTCCAAATAGAACATTTAAATAATAATAATAATAATTTAGATATTTTTTTTCTTCGCGTCCCGGGAGGATATGAGGTATTTTCCATGGGCTAGAATAATAGTAAATCATCTTTATTTGTATAATGCTTTTCACAGATTAAAAAAAAACAAAAACGAATGCATAAGGTTTAATTTAGGGTATCTAATTAACAGTGGATTGTTTGTGTTACTTCCACCCCTCATTTGTATGTAGTTTTATTATGTGTATAGTCATTTGTCTGGACTCTGGTTCATGGTCTGTCTTTTTTCTTGTTTTTATTGTATTGTGTATTACATAAGACATAAGCAGAGACAGAGACGGAGACAGAGGCGTGTGCACTGGTGACCACATGTTTTAGACCAGCCCGTTTTTTCCATTATTAACTTGTTATTAACTGTTTATTTGCACTGGCAGCCAAAAGGGAATAGATATTAGGATATTGTTAGTAGAAGTTTCCATTTTTTACAGTAAAGTAATTTTTTGTTTTGATTTAAAGGCACACTGCATAACTTTTTGGTTGGGGGTCCGTCACCTCAGCCTGGAATCTTCCACAGTGTGACATTAAAGGTCCCATGACATGGTACTTTTTGATGCTTTTATATGGTGCCTTAATGGTTCCCTAATACTGTAAATGAATCCTTCTTCAAAATCAACATTCAGTGCATGAGAAAGACCCATTTACAGAGACATGGTCACAAATTCACTCTCTGAACAACTCATTCTGGGCCTTCTTGCTTGAATGCAAATGAGAAGGACACAGATTGGCTTAGAGGAGCGGGTGGGCCACCCACGCACCCGCTCCTCTAAGCCGCTGGAGCGCTGCGCTGTGGCTGTCTCCCAACTTCCACGTTTGAAGCACGAAGACAGAAAGGAGAGCCATTTCAGTGAAAAAAAACATTTTCACAGAAAATAAAATTAAACCACTGCTGTTTCAGAGGTCCAGAGGGTCGGGTAAAGGACTTCCGAGCCTAGAAACACTCACACGTGCCTCCAGGCAAATAAAAAAACACATTTTGCATTTTACAGCTCAAAAATAACTAGGAAAAACAGACATTCTGATTGTGAGCAGAGTCACCTCTCCACAGATCTGACCTGTAACTTGGTCTTCATGAAAATAGAAAGGTTTAATAACTGTGAAATACTGTGAAACATTCCAGATGAAGCAATAACATCTCTGTGGAGGAAAGCATCTGATGGACCCTCCACCAGAATTCTTCGTATATACGGTATTATTACAAATCTAGTGAAAAATGTTACTGCAAAGATTAAACTCTTCATCCTTTTTCCAATTTGAGAATGAGTGGAAAGTGTGTTATACGGCCTTCATCGTTCAGCTTTTTTACAACTTTTCAGTGAAACGGAAAATGCATTTGTGTTTATTGTGTCTATCTCTAATTGGTTACAAGAAAGTCCAAAACATGATCACGATCGATACCTTGCCCTCGGCTTACTGTTAAAACAGACCTGTTTAGCAAAATGGACTTTTAATGTTATAGTTGTTTCCTTCTCATTGACCCTCTTGTACTTTGTATTTAGAGTGATTCGTGCACGTTTGAGCAATCGTTTATTTTCAAGACGCCATTTCAGTGGTCAACCCCTGTTTCCACCGCTATAGCATACGAATGTGCTTACTCTGTTCTCCAATTTTATTTTCTTAATCACTGATACATGTAGGTTTCCACCCATCAACTGAAATTTGGGGGCCCAGTGCAAGAAGCCCCATATGGGCCTCCTTTTAATATAAAGTAATAGGAAGAGGGTCCAATTCTGGGCTGGGTCTACTGCCCTGCCATTGGGCACCCCAGTTTTCTAGCGCAGAAGTCCGCTGGCTTTTTTTTGTACACACATTTTGTCATATAATAAATTATTGCAAATCATTTTTGCTTAGTTTGAAATTACGCACTTTGAAATTAACTTTCTTTTTTTTTCACATTTCTTTGCACTTCAGTCTCATTGTGCAGTCTCTCCAGCCGCCTCTTGAGGGCAGTGTGTCTGTGTGAATGCGCCGGTATGTGAGGGAGGTGGAGGGAGGTGGGGAGAGGTGGGGAGAGGTGGGGTGAGGTGTGGAGAGGTGGAGCGGTGTCCTACTTTCCTGCACGATTCCTGGAGCTCGGCCAAATCTGTCTTTGTTACATAACACACTGGATTTTTTGTTTTTTTTGTTTTTGTTTTATTATTTCCCTTTGGATCTGGCCCTGCCCAGTCTGATGTGTGACCTTCACAGCCAATGCCAATAAAAAAATAAAAAAAAGTTGTTTACCAACAACCTTCTCTGCTACACCACTTTAAATCAACACGTGATTTAGAATTTTATCCTGAATCAACACGTGTTGAAAAAGATAGAGGTGTCAAAATAAGGCATAATTATATAAATAAATGTATATGTATCAAAATAAAATAGAAAAATAAGTAATAAAATATAAAATCACAGCTATATACAAGAGACAAGAGAAAGGCAGTTCAATGATATGATGATTGACAGGAGATAAGGTTATATAAGGTTATATATAAGACTGAGTTGTATATACTGTAATGTTCTCAAAAACAGACCTGAAGTTGTGTTTTGTTTCATTCACACATGTTTAAGTAATCCTTTATTATTAGTCTGTCTACATCTCCAAAGCTCAGAATGCTCTGTTCCACCTTGTGATGTCATGAAGTGGTAGATTTCAAATTAACAGCTCCTTTTACCTTTAGTTCAGTAAAGATTGGCAATGCCAGGGCTGAAATAATCCAAATGAGTTTAAAAACACAATGAGGTAGAGCGCTTCACTGGGTCATTAAAAAGTCAAAAATAGCAGTACAGCTGCTCATCGTGGTTAAATTAGAGAACTGAACAGAATGTAGACCTAGAAAATGTAAAAAGTACAAACCCGAGTCACGCCGACTGGATATATTAAAAGTAATTTATTACATGGAGGGCTGCAGCGTGTTTCCACCAGTGAGCTGCTCTTCATCAGGGCATAAACCGACTCCTGGTGTGTTTGTGATGTGATCGGAAAACAGTGTAATATGAGCCCTTTAAGACTATTTTATTCTAATGAGTAGCCAAACATTGTACTGACATGCAGGATGGCACAGTGGTTAGCCTTCTCGCCTCACAGCAAGAAGGTCCTGGGTTCAATTTCTGGGCTGCGTGGGGATTTTCTATGTGTAATCTGCATGTTCTACCTGTGCCTGCCACCCAAATGTCACTAGGCCTTTCCTGGTTATTTAAAGAATGAACCCTCTCCAGGCCGAATTAATAATACCTGTAGGAAAAATCTGATATTTGGTGAAAATAATCCCTGGGGTATGAAATTTGCGATTTTCCTGATTTTTTTTTTTTTATGTGACCATTATGTGCAGTGCATTCTGGGATGTTGCATATTTGCAGCATTGGCCCGGATGGATAATTAAATAGTGGACAAAACAGATCTTTGGAAATATGAATTTATCTTATTTATTAAAAATGGCTGAACTCAACTTTTGCCATCAAACAGCATATGAATAAAACAGGAACAGTGACATAATAACAATTAAACAATAACAATACTGAACAGGTGAGATGCGTTGTACCAGGTGCAGGTGTTTGAGGTGTGATAGACCAGCCCCCGCAAGTTTCCCATAAACTGTCCAATTAGAACTCTGCAACGGAGTTCTGCTCTTGCACACACAAAAAAAACTCCTGGCAAACAGCTAAGTGACAATTAGCTGTTGCAAATTTGCTACTCGGGCCCGGAAAGGGTTAAGACATTTTTTTTTTTTAACATTATTTTAAAGGGACAGTGTGTAAGATTTTTACCTGTTAATTACAGAAATTGAAGATACCCATTCAAAAATACATTGTTTTCCAAGCCTTTTCACTTCCATCATGAAATCAAAGTATTCTTTTGGACTTAGATATAGTCACATAAAAGGGGGATCTTCCCCATGCAGAGGCAGCCATTTTGAATACGAGAGCCGCAGAAGGACATTTGGGCTCCGCCTTCGGCAAGGCTAGTGGTTTTGGGTAAACAACACAAGCATGCTGCCGATCAGACGTCGTAATGGATCTAACACGTGTTTTGGACTAAATTGTTTTACTGGATTTTATTTGCTGGATCCTTACGGACAAATTGAGAGCAAGTTTATGGTGAAATACAGAGTTACAGAGGTAAGCTAACCTCGTTTTGTGCTTTTCCGTATAAAAGCCCCATGTGCTCGGGGAGTGATTGTTTTGCAGGGAAATGAATTGCATAGTCAAAAAGAGGAGACTGTAAGGTTTCATTTGATGTGTAGAGTGTCATGGTACATGATCGGGAATGTGTGTTTTCATGAGAAAAGAAAAAAAAAATAACCGCGTTTTATTTACTGTATACAGTAGCGGCCCACGGCTCGTGCGCGTGCCCAGGTGACCCTCGAGGTCTGCCGTAGCTAAAACAGAAAGTGCAATAGCACCATCCACCTATGCGCCACGAATCCTACACACTGGGGCTTTAAGAATTAAAACATCAGAATTGTAATAATAATAATAATAATAATAATACATAAGATTTATATAGCGCTTTTCAAAACAACTCAAAGACGCTTTACAGAAAGGAATAAAAAATAAAATAAAAAATAAAATAATTGTATTCACCGTTGCACACAGTATGACATTAAATTTATCTCCATGGAGACGAGCACTACCAACAGACCAAGTTACATGTCCGATCTGTGGTAAGAATACCTTTTGGAGCAATAAAAACACCAGTGTAGTGAAATAAGAAGTAGATTAATGTCATGCAAGGGACATTCATGGCCAAGCAAAAACATCTGAAGCTGGTCAGAAAAGTTACGCTATGCATCTTTAAATCAGAAGTGCGATTGTGGAGTTGATCGTGCATTACATAATTGTGACGTGAACGGCCAGGTTCACGTCTCACCTGAAAGAGCTCACGCACATACAGAGAGAGGCCATTTTATTAGGTATACCGGCTGCTTTTAAATGAACAAATCAATAAATGTTCCATAAAGAGTTTGTAAAGTATTTGTACTCGACTAAAAGTAAAAGTACTTGACATAAATAAATCATGGAAACTACTGTTAAGCTTATAAACTACTACGAGTTCCAAGAGATATTTTCATGGCTACTACTACTACTACTGCTATTGCTACAGCTACTACTACCTCTTCTACTGCTACTACCACTACTATTATTAATACTACTCCTACTACTACTTCTACTACTACTACTACACCTACTGCTACCACTACTACTACTACTGCTGCTATTGTTACTTTTAACAATTATGTCAGCTTCTATACTACTACTACTACTACTACTACTATTATTGGTACCAGGTTTAGCCAGATGTAGTTGTTTCCATTCAAATCGATGTATAAAATCCAAGTACAACTACAAATACACTTTAATACTAAACTAATGACTGAAGAACCTGTCTGTCCAGTTCCACACATGTGCGTGTTGCATGAGGTCACACACCTCACACACACTCTCCAAATCTATTGTTATTAATGACAGTCAGTTATGTAAAGACTAAATGGGCCTGTACTACTACTAATACTACTACTACTACCACTACTACTACTGCAACTATTACCACTGCTACTGCTGCAACTATTACCAATACTGCTGCTGCTACTACTACTACTACTACTACTGCTACTGCAACTATTACCACTGCTACTACTACTACTGCAACTATTACCACTGCTACTACTACTACTGCAACTATTACCACTGCTACTGCTGCAACTATTACCAATACTGCTGCTGCTGCTACTACCACTACTACTAATACTACTACTACTACTACCACTACTACTACTACTACTACTGCTGCAACTATTACCACTACTACTACTACTACTACTGCTGCAACTATTACCACTACTACTACTACTACTACTACTACTGCTGCAACTATTACCACTACTACTACTACTACTACTGCTGCTGCAACTATTACCACTACTACTACTACTACTACTACTGCTGCAACTATTACCACTACTACTACTACTACTACTACTACTGCTGCAACTATTACCACTACTACTACTACTACTACTACTACTACTACTACTACCACTACTGCTACTACCACTATTACTACTGCTACTACTGCTACTACTACTACTACTACTACTACTACTACTACTACTGCTACTACTACTGCAACTATTACCACCACTACTACTGCTACTGCTACTACCACTACTACTACTACTACTACTGCTGCTGCAACTATTACCACTACTACTACTACTACTACTACTGCTGCAACTATTACCACTACTACTACTACTACTACTACTACTACTGCAACTATTACCACTACTACTACTACTACTACTACTACTACTACTACTACCACTACTGCTACTACCACTACTACTACTGCTACTACTGCTACTACTACTACTACTACTACTACTACTACTACTACTACTGCTACTACTACTGCAACTATTACCACCACTACTACTGCTGCTGCTACTACTACTACTACTGCTACTACTACTACTGCTGCTACTACTACTGCAACTATTACCACCACTACTACTGCTACTGCTACTGCTACTACCACTACTACTACTACTACTACTACTACTGCAGCTATTACCACTACTACTACTACTTGTACTACTACTACTACTAGTACTACTGCTACTACTACTACTAGTACTACTAATAATAATAATACTAGTACTGCTACTACTACTACTTGTACTACTACTAGTAGTTCTACTGCTACTACTACTAGTAGTAATACTGGTACTAATGCTACTACTAGTACTACAGCTGCTGCCACTACTACTACTAGTACTACTGCTGCTGCTACTACTACTACTATTACTACTACTACTACTAGTACTACTGCTACTACTGGTACCAGGTTTAGCAAGATTTAATTGTTTACAATAAATCAAGTACGACTATACATGCATTTTAAATTACTTCAAATGAGTGTGCAATTACTGCATTACAAAGAGACAGATTAGGGGGATCGTTTTCAGAGCTTTTGTCATTGTCGGACGCGCCTCAGGGCAGCTAGATATAAGCAGGGTCTAACCAGTACAATAACCAGAGCTGACGAAGCCCCTCGGATGAGCGGCGAAACGTTTTCAACCAAACAAACTTTGTCCAGTTGACAAATTGAACTTATTGAATTGAATTACAAATTGAATTACTTTCAAGCACATGAAAACACAAAAAGCACTAATTTACAAAAAGTTCCCATATTTTTCAGTTCTGTAGCTGATGAGCTTGTTGCATGAGGCCACACACCTCCAGATGTATTATTATGAATGAGCGTCTGCCCTCGTCTCTCCGGCGTGTGTATCTTTGTAAATGTCAAAGTGAGTTGTGAGCCCCTCTCATCTGGCATTATGTAAAGGCCAACTGGGCCGCTGCTCTCCCTGTTACATAAGACCTCCATGTTAAAAGCTGCACGTTTGGGTCTCATTTTTTTGGCTTTGGTCAACACGAGGACTGAGCGATGTGAAGTAAACATTTTTCATTTTCACATCTGGATTTCATGTTTATATACAACTACTGCAGCCGCACAGAGCCGGCCTCAGTGTTTTACAGCTGTGGGGGAAATAGGTCACTCAAACCGTACAATGACATAATGGTCGTCTTGATGGTGTTACAACTTGCTCTCTTAAAGGGACACTCACCAGTTTTCGGTTTTGGCCTAAACCTCTGCAAAAGCAACAATGTTTGTCCAAGGTTCTTCCTCACTTACTTGCATTCAGAACGTCCATATTATCAAACAATTAAACACTTTAGGATCAGACGCAGACAGTAAAAAGCAGACCTATTTTGACCTGAAGCTGCTTATACAACTTAATATAATGTACTATAACTGTCTTTTTGTTAGCTTCTTAAAATACACCTGGAGTTGTTTTGTTTCATTCACACATTTTTGAGTAAATCTTTATTATTAGCCTGTCTCCTGGACAGCGAACACTGCATCACTGGCAAAGAGGGCCCAGAAGCGCCTCTATTTCCTCCACAAACTGAGGAAAGCTGGAGCCCCCCCACCCATCATGACCACCGTCTACCGAGGCACCACTGAGAGTGTTCTGACCAGCTGCATCACTGTGTGGTACGGGAGCTGCACTGAACAGAACAGGAAAGCCCTGCAGCGCATAGTGAATCCACAGCCACCTTTCGGCGAAATTAGCCATTTTGAAGTCAAAATGGGTGACCTAGGTGAATCGTGTAGATCCCAGGGAAAAAAAAAATTGACTGAGCAAAATCCCTGCAAGTTCGAAGGGCCGAACTGCGCTCCAGCTTCCAATCATGTTGCAGCATAATTATCCACCGATCGTGGTCCCGCCAATCATGACAATTAGCGCTGTTGTGTTTGCGCCTGTTCGCCGATCAGCTGTGAGCGAGCCTCGTGAATATACGCTGCATTTCATGAAACTGGAGAAAATGCTTAACTTGCTACGTTAATGCTACGTAAGAAGGAACTCTCGCACAGACATGGGATACGTCTGTTTCTCCAGAGCACCGGATAATTAAAGTCCGTGGATATACGCGACACGCGCATACACGTGAATACGCAAACTAACACGCCAAACTGTTACAACGGAGTGACTGCGTTCTTATGGGGTGAGTCATATTATCGTATTATTTCTGCATCAAAAGGACAGATTAGCTGACAGCAGGGGCCTAAACCAGGATTAACCAAGGTTAAACCAGGTCTAAACCAGGTCTAAACCAGGACTAAACCGGGTCTAAACCAGGACTAAACTGGTTCTAAACCAGGACTAAACCAAGACTAAACCAGGACTAAACCGGGTCTAAACCGGGACTAAACTGGGACTAAACCAGGACTAAACCGGGTCTAAACCAGGACAAAACCAGGACTAATCCGGGACTAAACCGGGTCTAAACCGGGACTAAACCAGGACTAAACCAGGACTAAACCAGGACTAAACCAGGTCTAAACCAGGTCTAAACCAGGACCGGGGGGGTGGTGGGGGGTTAGGGTTAGGGTTAGCGCACCCTTCTCACCTTTTTCACCCCTGACCCATTTTCATGCCTGAATGCAGCTGGGAGGATCACTGGTGTCTCTCTCCCCTCTCTCCTGGACATAATATATAACAGAGGGTAACAAAAATGATATACAATTGTAAGGGAGTATTGTAGTATGAATGTAGTCCTGTATCTCTGTACACACAATTATTCACCACAATGAGTGGTGAACTTTTTTTTTTTTTGCTGTGACAGTTGTGGTGGAAATTTTAGTATTGGGTGTTTTTTCCATTGTCCAAGATACACTTTTAAATAATAACACTTTTTAAATAAATAAATAAATAAATATACTTTTAAAAGCTTTGCTCTTTTTCACACTGTCTAATCCTTTAGACTCACAGGCTATAGGTACCTTTGGGTTATCCATTTACGTGTCTATGGTTGGTGGCTGAGTGGCTAGCACTCATGCTTCACAGCAAGAAGGTTCGGGTTGCCCGGGCCTTTCTGTGTGGAGATTGCATGTTCTCCCCGTGTTTGGGTGGGTTTCCTCCGGGCACTCCGGTTTCCCCCACCAACCTAAACATGCGCCATAGGTAAAATCCTCCAGCTTAGGGCCTGACCAAAGCATAAATAACAAAACAAAATCATGGGGATGGTCCCCGGGTCGGATATAGAAACAACTTCTCCTGTGCGAGATCAATAAAGGTCAATCTTCTAATCCTTGACCACTGTAAGGCGCTTTGTGCTACAATTTTGTATGAATGTTTGATTGATTGATTGATTGATATGGTTTATTTCACATGTTAAAGGTCCCATGGCATGAAATTTTCACTTTCTGAGGTTTCTGAACGTTGATGTGACCTCCCCTACCCTCTTTAGGCCCCCCTCATGGCTAAAAGTTGCGAAATGTGTAAACTGAGCATTTGCGATCCTTTTCTGCGTTTGAAAAAAAGACAGCCCAAACGGGCGATTCTGAACAAGTGACGTCACATTCGAAGAAAAAATGCAAATGCAGTTCCACCTCCCGTCTGGATATCTACCCACCGTCACGGCCAGAGTTTGGACCGCGAACGAGCTATGCAATGCGAAATGCGTTTTTTTATTTGCCTGGAGGCACGTGAGAATGTTTCCAGGCTTGGATGTCCTTTATCCAAGCCTCTGGACCTCTGAAACAGCAGTGGTTTAATTTGATTTTCTGTGAAAATGTGTTTTTTCATTGAAACGCCTCCCCTTTCTTCCTTCACGCATAAAATGCGGAAGTGGAGCCAGCGCACAGCGCACCGCTAAAACGAGGAAACAGCGGAGAGTTTGGCGGAGAGATAGGCTCTGGCCTATCTCTAATTTTGACCTCAAGAGCTGCTTATACAATATATCTGTACTATCGAGCAGCTTTTATTAATTCCTTCAAGATTTCAAGATTGTTTATTTGTCATATGCAGGATCAACACAAGGCCAACAATGCCTATCTCTGTCCTTCTCATTTGCATTCAAGCAACAACGCCCAGAATGAGGTGTTCAGAGACATATTTTTTGACTCTACCTGTGTTCATGGGTCTTTCTCATGCACTGAGTCTTGATTTTGAAGAAGGATTCATTTACAGTATTAGGGAACCATTAAGGCACCATATAAAAGCATCAAGAAGCACCATGTCATGGGATCTTTAATTGTTTGATCATCCTGACCTGTTCTCAGATGCTAATGTAAAGATGTAACCTTTCTCAAATGGCCAGACTGACCTAAATGCAAATTGTTCTTGGGGAAGGGCTTGGACCTCAGATAGTATTTAAAATATTTAAGTCTTGTTACGTCACTGCTCTGGGCTGAAACTCTGTCTGTCAGTAGTGGGACCATTTGTTACCGGGGCAAACACAATAAACTAACAGACAGTCTTTTTGTATGTTTTGGCATTGTTTTTTTCAGATTTTACAGATAATTTTCATGACACGGTAAAGCTAACAATGACAAGCATGCTAAGGTGCCCCTCCTGATTATCAGACAATAATAACTGAAAAAATCCTACGCAGATAGTACACAGCAGACTCATTTTGACCTCAAGAGCTGCTTATACAATATATCTGTACTATCGAGCAGCTTTTATTAATTCCTTCAAGATTTCAAGATTGTTTATTTGTCATATGCAGGATCAACACAAGGCCAACAATGCAAATGCTTTGGATCAGAAGAAGCATTGGCTAAAAGAAGTACTAATAGCATGCAATAATAGTACATGGTAAAAAAGTGTTGCAAAAAGTGCAGGGGTGTAAATAGAGTAGAGTATTTTACAGATTGCACATAATATGGTGTAGTATAAGTGTTGCATGTGTGTAAATGATAGGGAGAACAGTGGAACAGTGAAGTTACAAGGAGAAGAGGTGGTGAAGGTGGAGGATTTTAGATACTTAGGATCATCTGTTCAGAGCAGTGGAGACTGTGGAAGAGAGGTGAAGAATAGAGTGAAGGCAGGATGGAACAGCTGGAGAAAAGTATCAGGAGTGATCTGCGATAGAAGAGTGCCAGCTAGGGTGAAGGGAAAGGTTTACAGGACAGTTGTGAGACCAGCCATGACGTATGGATTAGAAACACTTGCAATAGGCAGAAGACAGGAGGCAGAGCTGGAGATAGCAGAGTTAAAGATGCTCAGATTCTCTTTAGGAGTGACAAGGATGGACAGGATCAGGAATGAGGTCATCAGAGGGACAACACAGACAGGAAGGTTTGGAGAAAAAGCTAGAGAAGCCAGATTGAGATGGTTTGGACATGTTCAGAGGAGGGACAGTGGATATATTGGTAGAAGAATGTTAGAGATGGAGCTACCAGGTAGGAGACAAAGAGGAAGACCAAAGAGAAGATTTATGGATGCAGTGAGGGAGGACATGGAGGTAGTTGGAGCCAGAGAAGAAGATACAGAAAACAGGGCGAGATGGAAAAAGTTGATTCGCTGTGGCAACTCCTGAAAAAGGGACAAGCCGAAAGGAGAAGAAGAAGAAGAAGATGATAAGTGTTGCATGTGGATTTTGTATTGCACATAATATAGTATAAGTATTGCACGTGGGTATTGCACAGGTTATTGCACAGGTAACAGTAGCATTTACAGTGAGGTAGTGACAAACATGATACATTCATACAGAGCAGCAGCAGTAAACATATTATGCATACAGGGGGTCCTCGGGTTACGACGGTCTCGGGTTACGACGTTTCGTGGTTACGAACGCGCCCCCATTAAAAAAAAATATGTATATATTACGCGTCATTCCGTCTTACGCGGTTTACCGTGGTAAGAGATGTAAACAAACGCGAACGGCGCGCGGCGCACGGCGGAAGAATACGCTCTGTTGTGGTTGTAGGGAGAAGACGACGGCCTCGTGTGCGTGCCCAATGTTGGCGGAAGTACCTGATGTGGGCTCTGATCTGCTCCTATGAAAGCGGCAGTGATAACCAAGCAGCGTAGTGGTCTAATTATTGAGATGGAAAGGTTATTGGTGCTTTGGTTGGAAGATCAAAGGCAAAATCCGGTTTACGACGAAATTCGGGTTACGACGCATCTTAAGAACGGATCAGCGTCGTAACCCGAGGACCCCCTGTAATGAAAAGTAGTTTAGTGCAGTATTATTGAGAGTTCAGTATTATTTAGAGTATTATCCAGAGTTCAGTAGTCTGACAGCTTGGGGGTAATATGTGTCTTTGAGTGTTTTTGTGCGTGCTGGCAGGCTCCTGTATCGTCTACCAGAGGGTGGCAGACGGAAGAGTCCTTGTGCTGGATCAGAATGGTCCTTAGTGATGCTGTGTGCCTTACGCAGACCGCTGCTGTGGTAAATGTTCTGGATCAATCAATCAATCAAACATTATTATAAAGCGCATTTCATACAAAAATGTAACACAAAGCGCCAACGATGGAGGGGAGACTGCTGCCAGTGATGTCCTCTGCCGCTCGCACCACCCTCTGTAGTGCTTTGCGGCTCTGAGCGGCTTTTTTAACAATAAGGTCATGCGTTCTTAATATAAGATTAAGTGATTGAACATTTCCTTTTAAATCTGACACAGAAAACATTGTGCGTCTGTGTGTATTTCCGCATGAATTTAATGAGAGTGGTGTGACCAGGCTGGGGCAGCACCAGGGTTTTTCCACTAAAGGGGAGGACTGCATGAGAGTCTGCACTTCCTTTAACATTAACATTTCTCTATTTCATGACCATTATTGCTAATTCTCACACTGACATCACGCTGACATTAGCAGTTACCATGGCGACACAATTCACACATTAGAAAAATTTTAAGCCTGAAGACTTACTGGATTTAAACTGCACATTTTCAGGAGCCTGTGATCAATACAAGCATTCATGGTGCTGTTTAGGAGTTGAATTTTGCAAGAATAAAAGAGAACTGAAAAACTGTTGTCTAATGATAGCTGGCGTGTGACTGTAAACGTTACGTGAGATGGACTTGTTTAACAGCGCAAATCCGATAACCTTTGGAGTGGTCAGCTCTTTCTGGTCAAATTGCGTTCAAACGAAGCTCAGATTAAAGTATAACAGAGATTCAGACGAAGCAGTGCCTCCAGGTAGCATCACACTCAGGGAATGTTAGTGACATCAGGCCCAATCAGTGTTTTTTATTGAACTATTTTAAAACCTCAGATGTAGTACTTTTACTGTGGTGGTTTTCCCAGATGAAATAGAGACCATTACTTTTTGAACATCGCGCCGAATTCCTTTTTCTAGACATTTGAAATTGTAAAATGTATTTCAAATTTCCATATGGAAGATTCGAGATGGACTGATTTTGGAGGGTCAGTATTTATCTTGGTCTTTTTTTCTATGTGCTATAGGACGACTTTTAGTTATCTTTCTGTCCTAAGATAAGATTTAAGCAATAAAGAGTTGACTAACTACTTGTGTTTCAGTGTTGTGTTCAGTGTTTCATTTAGCTCATGTGTTTTAAAGATCCTTTATTACACAAAATTGACTTTTGTGAGATCCTCCAGGTCTCGAGGAGCCAGCTGAGGTGGCTGGGGCATCTGTTCTGGATGCCTCGTGGACGCCTCCCTCGGGAGGTGTTCTGGGCATGTCCCACCGGGAGGAGGCCCCGAGGAAGACCCAGGACACGCTGGAGGGACTATGTCTCCCAGCTGGCCTGGGAACGCCTTGGGGTCCCCCCGGAGGAGCTGGAGGAAGTGTCCGGGGTGAAGGAAATCTGGGAGTCCCTGTTTAGACTGTTGCCTGTTAAGAGCTCCTTTTGCATTTAGTTCAGTAGAGATTTGCAGTTCCAGAGCTGAAATCCAAATTGTTCTAGTGACACAGTGGAGCACTTCCTGTATTAACACATGACATCACAAGTTGGAACAGAGTGTGATCTTTTTGAAAGCAGAATTCCACCGAAATATCCAGGGTTTGTGTGTTAAACATGTGCGAATGAAACAAAACACAACTCCAGGTCTGTTTGTGATGACGAAACAACATTAAAACATAGATGTCTGAAAAGTTCCCTGCTTGAACAAATTGTCCCTGTATTTGAACGGAGTTTTCTGTGTCACTTCACACCCACACTTCACTGATGTAAAACTATGATATTGACCACAGGTACTCTCCCACCAAAGTCATAATGAGAAAAAAATGAAAACTCGTTATATTTAAGAAAGTTTCCTCTTGTCTCTGGGCAGTACAGTGCAGTAAACCACATTGTGTTGACAGATGGCTTTGGCCTGGTTTCTCTCTGGGTCATTATGTAACATGCCCCCAGCCTCCTCTGCTCCAGCCAGGCCTTTTACGTAACCCAACTACATGTGGAGCTCTCTCTGTCAACACACTGCACTGTACGCCCCCTTACAACAAACGCAAACCTGAAGATCTGCTGTTAAAGGAAAAGTAATGTTTTTTTTACAATTTGAGCCTTATTTCGGTAATAAAACAAGTTGTTTTACTCACCCATAGCACTTTGGTGTCATATGGAGCACTTCCAGAGATGTTTTAGATTTGTGGTTAGCCTAGCGCAACTTCTAGCCATAGCTCGGGACATATAATATATTCCCCAAGCATGTAATATGCCCCGTGCGGGCTCCAAATAGCACAAACTTTAGCACTTTTCAAGTCATAGAAGCCCGATATCTTAGTCTACGATTTCGTTTGAGTCAAAAGTGGCCTGTAATCCGAGATTTATCCATAGTTTACAGCTTTGCGTTTCATGTTTGGGTCCCGGGAGCTGAGAGCACAGTCCGCGCATGCGCACTGGCCTCCTCATCTACTCGAAACTATGGCTAAATCTCGGATTACAGGCCACTTTTGCTTCAAACTAAATCGTAGATTAAGATATCGGGCTTCTATGATTTGAAAAGTGCTAAAGTTTGTGTTATTTGGAGACCGCAAAGTAATGCCCCGAGCACTCAAGTTAACGGATACGCTACAACATAACTTCTATGAAACTGCTCAAAATGACACCAAACTGCTATGGGTGAGTAAAACTACTTGTTTTATTGCAGAAAGAAGGCTCAGATTGTAAAAAAAAACCTTACTTTTCCTTTAAAGTGGACAGTTAAAAGGACTGAAAATCACAAACTAATCAATGGATCACTATGGAACCTACCTGGACCACTGAGGGATTACACGGACATAAGACCACAGGGGAATACAAAATAAATTTCTCCCTTCTTGCTGTGAAGCATGCGCGCTAGCCACTCAGCCACCGTGCCACCGGTTTTATTCTAAATACCTTCAAAAAGCATAATATTTGGTACGATTTTCAAAATTTCACAAAGGTGTCTTCAGTGTTTATTTTGTCAAGTAACATTTTATCATAATTATTGCTTATAGAATGCTCATCTGAACTGGTTTTTCATGGGGTCAGAGGTCACAACAAACAACAACACAACAAAAATAAAGCAAAAATATACATATAAAAACAACAACAATATACTTACTTTATACTTGTATATCAATAAAATGTATAATTACAGCAACAACAACAAAATATTTTAATCTGGTTTACTTATTTTATATATTTATTGCAAGTATATATTTTTTATTTAATTACTTAAATTAATTACTCTCAACTTGCCCCAGAACATATGATGAAGGTGTTTCTTACTGTCTTATTATAATATTCATTACTTTAAAATAAATAGAAATAAATAAATACAAATTTTAACTTGATTAAAGGAAAATTAACGTTTTTTTACAATCTGAACCTTCTTTCGGCAATAAAACAAGTAGTTTTACTCACCCATAGCAGTTTGGTGTCAATTGGATCCCGTATCCGTTAGCATGAGTGCTCGGGGCACTGATTTGCGGTCTCCAAATAACACAAACTTTAGCACTTTTCAAATCACAGAAGATCGCTGTGTCAGGGTAGACTTTTAGTAGATTCCAAAACGGCCTGAAACCCGATATCGCAACAGAAAAGTAAAGTTCAGAGCGGTGTTAGCTTCTTTCGGACTAGCTGTGTTTACAAAACAGCTGTTTACAAAACAGCATGCGCACTGTCCTCTCTGATGACGTCATCAAATGAAACTATAGCTGGATATCGGGTTTCAGGCCGTTTTGGAATCCACTAAAAGTCTACGCTGACACAGCGATCTTCTGTGATTTGAAAAGTGCTAAAGTTTGTGTTATTTGGACACCGCAAAGTAATGCCCCGAGCACTCACGCTAACGGATACGGGATCATTGGTAGAACAGAACGGCTCAACATAAGTTCTGCGATACTGCTCCAATTGACACCAAACTGCTATGGGTGAGTAAAACTACTTGTTTTATTGCCGAAAGAAGGCTCAGATTGTAAAAAAAAAAACGTTAATTTTCCTTTAAGGCTTGTATATAATAAATTAATACATACTTTATTACAAATTGTTTCGTTAGTTAGCACAAATCTTTGCACTCTGTAATGATTAAATATACAAAATCAGTTGAAGGCTGCCAGGTCCAACCACTATCAGCACAATTCAATACCAAGCTGCACATGTCTCTGTTGTGATGCCTAAGATGGCCCCTGAGCACACACAGTATTAAGGATTTTTGTTGTTTATGCTGGTTGTCACTGTACACCCCATGACCTGTCTCTGCTTCGTGTGTGATCTGTTTGGCTTTGAGCACAGTCCAGTCTCTTGCTTGGCCTCTGTAGAGCTGCAGATCACTTGTCATCACTAATTTGACTCACTATTATTAACCTTTGCATTGCATGTGTTAACTGTGCTTGCTTTCTATGTCCACCACTGGCTCTGCTCCTCCTCACTGAACACACAGCCGGACCAAAACCAACCCGAGAAGCTGCTAAATGACCAAAAACGGGTACGTATATTAACACATATATGCAGTCTGAATGTATACACTGAACCACAGCTGCACTGCCTCATGTCACTGTCTATAATGATGAAAAAGTCACAACAAAGGGCTTTGGGTGAAATTTGAAATATTTGGGCAGCGTTTTGAAAACACATAGACAGAATCTGCTGCCTGCCGCGTTCCAAATAGGAAGTGAGCTCCATCGAATCTGACTCTAATTCACTGTCTGTTGTAAACCGTGTTCCCATTGGTGTTCGTATTAACCCACTCTACGGGATCCTGTTTTTTTTTTTTATTTCACTATTCTCTGCCTAAATCAAGATGTGAACATTGATAACAGATCAATCAGGCAATTTTTCCCCCGAGGTCACTCCCCCTAGCGTTAGTAACAGGTTTGACTGACAGCATCAATGGTGCGGGCGGGAAGGGCCGTTACCCTCAACAGCCCCGCTCTGGACTGGCTCTTTGCTAAGTATGATAACTGCAAGCCACAATGAACTTCATTTGACTGGAGCCGAATGCTATGGGTGACTTCACACTCACTTTAAAGGGATATGCCACCCCCAGGTCAAACTTGGGCATCTCCCCACAGTCCAGAGACTAAAATAAGTGGTGGAAAGCGTTTTTCTGGTGACGCAGCCATTGTCCAGGTCTGTCAGCACTGACCGCCGCGGTATCTGCAGCTACTCCGCGTTAGACTGGAGTCTAACGTCGCCAGAGAAAGATTTCGGCCAAAAGGAATTAATTTGCCCGATGCGTTTCCCAATTACTTTCTGTGTAGTGCGCATTCATATGGAGTGCAAATAAATGTGCAAATCAACACGGAGAGCTTGACTTGGTCATTTGGGTGGGAACTATTTTTCAGTGCGGAAAAACACAGCCGAAGCACACACCACGCTGACAGGGGAATCCCTGTTACGCACCAGGAAGGCAGTTCCCCTGTTACGCAGCGAAAAAAAACTGTTGCCTCTCAACTCGACACTCCTCACCACTAACAATATCTATGAACAATTTCAATCCAGTTTTCGCCCACTCCATAGCACAGAAACAGCACTTCTCAAAAACACCAACAACCTCCTATTAGCTTCTAATTCCGGTTTTCTTTCTATCCTCATCCTCCTCAATCTGACAGCAGCCTTTGACACAATCTCCCACAACATCCTCATTCACAGACTTCAGTCCATTGGTATTTCCCACATTCCTCTCTCGTGGTTCATTTCATATCTCTCTGATTGTAGTCAATTCATTAATTCAAATCTTGCAAATCCAACACTTTCCCTGTCACTGCTGGTGTTCCCCAAGGCTCTGTCCTAGGCCTGCTTCTTTTTATCATTTACATCCTTCCACTTGGCTTTCTCTTCCATAAACATGACATTCTTTTTCACTGTCATGCGGATGACACTCAGCTCTACATTTCTACCAAACCTTCCTCATCTCTCCCTCCAACCTCTCTTACCCTCTGTCTACAAGAAATCCACTCCTGGTTCTCCTCCAACTTTCTCAAACTTAACAGCTCTAAAACTGAAGTCCTCCTAGTAGGCACCCCCTCCACTATCTCCAAATCCAGCAGTTTCTCTATATCTATCCATGATTCCACTCTCCTTCCTTCCCCTCAGGTCTAGAGTCTGGGTGTCATCCTTGACAGCACACTTTCTTTACACTCCCATATTAATAACATCACCCACTCCGCCTTCTTTCACCTCCGCAATATCTCCCGTCTCAGCCCCTCTCACTCCTCACACCACTGCTATACTCCTTCACAGCCTTGTTACTTCCCGGATTGACTACTGCAACTCCCTCCTCTTTGGTCTCCCTAACAAATCCCTCCAGAAACTGCAGCTTCTCCAAAATTCTGCTGCCTGCATCATCACCAGGATCCCCTCCTCCCACCACATCACCCCCATCCTCCAACAGCTACACTGGCTTCCCATAAAACAAAGAATTAACTTTAAATTTCTCCTAACCACCTATACCTGATCCAGCATGTTTTCCATGATGCTAAATGAACATTAGTGAGTGGGATATGTCTTAATGACCCATATGCGTTAAATGCAGATGAGGCATAAATGACGAGAAGAAACGTCTCAAACTTTAGTAGCCGAACATCCACCCATACCTGATCGATACACCTATCCCCACCCCCTGGGAGAGCCTGAAATTTGCTGAAATCCTACGAGACACTGACATGATCCCAGACAGGACAGCGGCTCTTTCTGCAGGAAACATGCGCAGTAGAGCGTGAAGTGACGGAGGTGCAAGAGTGAGATAGACAGGTGAAGAGACGATGCGCCGAGGAAGATGCTAGTTTGGTTTTGTTTTGAACAGTTATTTTGTGCTTCATGCACACACTCTCCTCATGGAAAACACATGAATAAATGCATATGATTAGCTTTGAAGCTAAAGGCAATCGATCTGGCTGTTGAAGAAGGAAATAGAGCTGCTGCACGTGAGCTCGGCATCGATGAGTCGATGGTGCGACGCTGGCAACGGTAGTGTGATGAACTGATTCAATGCAAAAAGATGACAAAAGCGTTCAGAGGCAATAAAAGCATTTGCTCTGAACTTGAAAACTTCTTGAAGACGTGGACACCTGTGGCGTATAGACCAGTACGGCCTATATATGTACAAAAATAAAATTCTTTTAAAATTTTGTTGATGCGGCTTATATTCAGGTGCGCTCAATAGTCCTGAAATTACGCTACTTAGGTATGTCATTATTATACATTTTGAATATTTTTGGGCAGATAATTCTGATAATTTCGGATCATTATATTACTGTGAACCGCCAACCCCTGGATCACTAGGCATGCGCTCTACCAACTGAGCTACTGCCGCCCCATCCGTCCCGGACGGATGGACGACGTGTGATCCCAGCTCCCACAGATGAGCACTGCCGTTGTGTCCTTGGGCAAGACACTTAACCCCACCTCGCCCCCAGTGTCTGTGGACACTGGTAGCCCCCATGGCAGAAGATAAATCAAGGCCCGTTGTGACGTGAGCCGTCCTCCTGTGGACCCACCACCCGCGGGAGGATTCATGAGGGCTGGTGCATTATGTTCTGGGCAGTGGACCACTGCTTGGACTGCTGCCCCCGTGACCCAGAGAATGGAAAAAGCGGAAGAAGATGAATGAATGAATGAATATATTACTGTGACCTAGGCCTAGTTAGCATCACAGCTTCCTGTCCAATGGCATCTCCATAGGCTTTTTGCAGAGTCAAATACATACTTAAAGATAAGGTGGGGGTTATCATCAACACTGAGACCATAGACTGAATATACACTCAACAAAAATATAAACGTAACACTTGTTTTCGCTCCCATTTTTCATGAGATGGACTTAAAGATCTAAAATTCATTCCAGATACACAATATTACCATTTCTCGCAAACATTGTTCACAAATCTGTCTAAATGTATGATAGTGAGCACTTCTGCTTTGCTGAGATAATCCATCCCACCTCACAGGTGCGCCACATCAAGATGCTGATCTGACATCATGATTAGTGCATAGGTGTACCTTATACTGCCCACAATAAAATGTACTGCCATATTCTCTGAAAGACGGCTGGAGACGGCTTATGGTGGAGAAATGAACATTCAATTCACGAGCAACAGATCTGGTTGACATTCCTGCTGTCAGCATGCCAATTGCACGCTCCCTCAATGCTTGTGACATCTGTGGCATTTTACTGTGAGACAAAACTGCACATTTCAGAGTGGCCTTTTATTGTGGGCAGTATAAGGTACACCTGTGCACTAATCATGATGTCAGATCAGCATCTTGATGTGGCACAACTGAGGTGGGATGGATTATCTCAGCAAAGCAGAAGTGCTCACTATCACACATTTAGACAGATTTGTGAACAATGTTTGAGAGAAATGGTAATATTGTGTATCTGGAATGAATTTTAGATCTTTAAGTCCATCTCATGAAAAATGGGAGCAAAAACAAAAGTGTTGCGTTTATATTTTTGTTGACTGTACAAATGGACACAGCTAGCTGCCACATTCCAAATAGGAAGTGAGCATGGGCGCACTTCTGTCTCCATTGACTCAGGCTCCAATTTACTTTCTATTGAAAATCACTGTCCCCCTCTCTCTAACCGCTGCTGTCAGACTTGTTATTTTGGTCTTAAATTGTTCGTATTAACCCCAGAGAACAATATGGCCGCTCTCTCCTCTCCTTATGTTGGCTCGATCATGGGGGCTTACATAACCTGCGTGTCACCCGGACCACCCGCTGGCCCTGACACCATTTTACATGTAACCACAAAACAAATAAACGACAAAAGCCTCCTCCTCCTCCTCTTTGGTACCACTCCACCATGTCTCATGGGAGGTCTGTCGCCATAACAACGGGCGGTCGTGTCTCGTAATGATTCACCGTTTTTGAATTTGTGTGGAGGTCTGTTTCATAATCGGACCAGAGCAGTAAAACAGAAAACACTCACAACAAGAATGTTGAATGAATGAAATGTTATGAACCCTAAATCAGTGTTTCTCAAACGATGGTACGCAAACTCCTTCAAGGGGCACAGCTATTCACTTTGTGGGTTTGTCCATTTTCAGTTCATTTCATCAACTTTTTGTCCTCCTTTGGATATCTTTTTATTTAGAACTACAGTGGAAATGATGTAGTCCACTTTTAGACCTGGTTTAGTGCTAGATTAGACCTGCAATAGTCCTGTTATAGACCTGGTTTAGATCTGTTGGTGAACGGAAAGCCAACTTTTTTCTTTGGCCGTAGTTGGTGTGAAAAGTTTGAAAAAAGGTTTCAGTGAATTATTTTATGTTGATTCAAAGAAAATGATCTAAATTTGAAGATAATCTATTTAAAGTAAGACCATGTAACTTTGTGTTGGTGGAGGTCACCTGCATGATTCCATGGAAATAGAGTTAAAACCATATTTTGGGACATTCTTCATGGAGATGGATACATTTAATGCCATAATGTGGAATATTATAGCCAATGGAACAACATCTCCATGGAAACAAGAAGGGCAAGGCACGTTTGTGGAGGTGCAAGCCCTATCAGAGTAAGGACTTACAGATGTCTTTAATTTTACTGTGGTTTTTTGGTTTAAATGTTACACAGTGGGGCTTTAAAGGGGCACTATACGTTTTCTAGTGTCACCCGCTTGTTCCATATAAATTATGCCTGAAATGTTCCATAATATCTTTAATTTATTCAATTACAGCCGTTCTTATTGCTAAAAAGTACTTGGTTTGGTAGGGTCGCATGCTTGTTTCCATGGTGATTGCAAGTTCTATGGCATATTGTGGAACATTACAGTGAAAAAAAACATATCTGGATTTCACTAAAACACTTAACACACTAAAACAAGATTTATTATCATTTAATATTTTGCTAAACATTTGATGATTTTTTTCCCCCAAGTTTGAGTTTTTTTTAGGTTTTAAATTTTACTTCCTGGTTGGAAATGAGAACATCATGCTAGGGAACTGTTACCTAGCAACTAGCTTGTACACAGGGGCAAAACTGAAATTATTTGACAAATCAGAATAAAAGAAAACATCTTTATTTTGTTTAAAATGTTGAGGGGGGGAAAGTACTTATTTCATGTAAATGGTGCTAAACTTTTGGACAGAATGTGAAATTCTCTTTAATAAAACTCAACTACTTCCTGTAACTTTCAACATATTTTTCAACTTTCCTTCAAAAATTCATTATTGATTGGTGTAAAAGTATAATTTAGATTTACACCAGGTATTATCCCACCAAATTAAGTCAAAATTGGAGAATCATCCAAACCTGTGATATGCGCTTTAAAACTTGAACTATGCCCCTTTAAAGAATCTGAATGTTTATGGAAATAAGGTGACATCATCTGTTTTTTATAACATCAACATTTTATTTTTTGGAGTGCGGGACCCCACATTTTGTCATTGTACAGTGAACATTATAGAAAGAGATTGAAGAGTGTGGACAGATGTAAATGTAACAACTGAAAATAAGAGGTTATATATGGTAATGACTCACAGACTGCAGAGTAAACATGGATCAGACCACCAAATACACAATATAATGTGACCCGTGCTGGTTACATAACATTTTAAACATGCTTTGTGTCTGATTTTAAAGATTAAAATTTAAATTGAAGAAATATGGCCGTATACTGTATGTAAAAATTGTCTTTTCTGTGGAACATTTTGAAAAACATCAAAAACATCAGTGTGAGATAAAAAAAAAAAAAAACATGATTTTTTAATCAAATATTGTATATTAGACTGTCTTTCACAAAAATGTATATTGTGTGAATGCAACTAGGACTGCAACAAATAAATTGACTAGTCAACTATTTAAAAAAAAAAGTGTAATTATATTTTGGAAAAAATGTAATTATATTTTGACCATTATCTGGAGTAAACAGACTAAAACACCTTTTTATAACAAAGACAGTGACATTATTAAGGCCATAACATGTAACATTTTTACCAAAATATGCAGTGAAACAAAAGCATGCTTTCTCATTATGGAATATCATGTAGAAAACATGTGTCCTTACTGCAGTGCTTCTCAATTATTTTCTGTGGCGCCCCCCCACCCCCAGGAAGAAGAAAAATGTTCCTGGGGGGGCATGAAAATTTTGTCAATAAAATTGTTATTAGTACACCTCTGCATAACATTGTATCCTTTATTTACATTAAAAACAAAAAAGAAACCTACCTTATACGACGCTAACAGTGCTCGCTGGTTTAATGAAGTGGCTTTCACAAAGCGGGATGATTGTTGGCGATATTCGGCACGTTTACTCTGAAACACCTCCAGCGGCTTATCAGCGTGACGAGGGTGTAATGTCTTTAAAGATCCCATGACATGGTACTTCTTGATGCTTTTATATGGCTCCTTAATGGTTCCCTAATACTGTAAATGAATCCTTCTTCAAAATCAACACTCAGTGCATGAGAAACAGATAAGCTGAGAAAGAGTAATTTTTCTCACTCAGAACACTCTATAATGGGCGTTGTTGCTTGAATGCAAATGAGGAGAAAAAAGCTGGCCAATAGTAGAAGGTGGGGGCGTGGCTAAACGCTCCGCTGTCTGCTCTGAGCGCTCTCTGATCCATTTCCTTGTTTTTGCACGGGGGGAGAGAGTTGAAGAGTTCCATTGAAAAATAAACACATTTCCACATAAAATAAAATTAAACCACTGCTGTTCAAAGGTCCAGAGGCTCAGATAAAGGACTTGCGAGCCTAGAAACACTCGGACGTGCCTCCAGGCAAATAAAAAAACGCATTTCGCAATGCGTAGCGCATTCACAGTCCAAACTCTATGGGCGGGATATACAGGGACGCTGAGCGGAGACAGAGGGAGGGGCTGGAGCTGCATTTGCCGATCTGACGTCAATAAGGTGCCTTGTCCGAACTCGCCCGTTTGAACACTGGTTTTGTGTAACGCAGAAAAGGACCGAAAATGCTCAGTTTAGACAATTCGCAACTTTTAGCCATGGGGGGGGGCCTAAACAGGGTAGGGGAGCTCACATTAACGTTCAAAAACCTCAGAAATTGAAAATTTCATGCCATGGGACCTTTAAAATGACGCATTAATTTATTTGGCTTCATACTGTCCGCTGCCAACGTTTTTAGACATAGTAAACAAACTGGTCTTTCCTCATCTCCTCCCACCGTAGTCACAGTGAAGCCGAACGCTAAATAGGCTTCGTCGTATTTCCTCAACTTAGATTTCGGATGACTTTCTTTTGCATTATCTCCGTCTCTCTCCGCATTTCTCTTCGTCCCTGTTAGAAATTTGTCCATTTTTCTTGAGGGGTTGTTTTCTACAATTCATTTGCTCAAAGCTAAAGACCCGTACACTCCCTCTCGTTGTCACTCTGGGGCTCAGAGCGACAATGAGAGCGCCACTGCCAACTACTGTTGTTGATGTGCAATTACACTTGCGCGCCCCACTATTTGAGAAGCACTGCCCTACTGTGAGTGGGCTTACATCTCCAGAAACTTAACTCTTGGCCTGGAGGGGCTGCTCCTGCTTGATTCCATGGACATGTTTCTTTGGCTATAATATTTCATAGAATGGAATAAAATATGTTTTTCTGTTTACATGGAATCATGCAGTTGACTTTCCACCCTCAGAAAGTTATTTAGTTAATATAAATAAGCACTGACTCATCGACTACTGAAATAATCATCAGTTACCGGTATTTTTATTGTTATTAATCAGATATAATGTTATGACCCTTTAAAAATCAATGGTGGTACTGCTAGAATGTAGAAGTTGTTACTTAAAATAATATTAATAATAGTAAAGTTGTATGTAGTTGTATTGTAGCACTGTCTTTATGTAAACAGTTAATTAAAATGTGCAGTGTTTTGGGGAAATCCGTTTGGAAACTCTTTGTGACTGGTGATGCATCTGTTATACAACTGCTCCTTGTCGTCACGGCGACATCACATCGTTTCTATTTTCTGCTTTTTCAGGGCGAGGCGCTGAGGCAGATCCTGGTTAACCGTTACTATGGAAATTTCCGGAGCGGTGGGCGAAGGGAGAGTCTGACGTCATTCTCCAATGGGCCAGTGCTGGGCGCCGTGCACACCAAGTCCACATCAGGTAGAATTACTCATCTGCTGCAGTGAGGAGGCGGGTATAGGAGTTTGGTTCACTGATGTGGTGTGAGAAAGGAGAGTGAGAAGTGGAAAATTAAAGAGGGGGTATTATGCAAAATCCACTTAATGGCTCTTTCTACCATGTTATAACATTGCGTGTAGAATCCCTCAATCGTCCAGGTAGAATCCAGGGCAAAAGGAGAAATTCAATTTGTCAACTGGACAAAAGTTTATTTGGTCGAATACGTGCCAGCTCATCCAAACTGATAAATGGGAGACAAATTATGCCTGAGATTATTTCTGTTCAAGGAAGGAGTCTCTTTCTTGACCAAAATAGCCTCTTTAAATGAAAAGTAACGTTTTTTACAATTTGAGCCTTATTTCGGTAATAAAACAAGTTGTTTTACTCACCCATATCACTTTGGTGTCATATGGAGCATTTCCGGAGATGTTTTAGATTAGCGTTAGGCTAACGCCGTTAGCCTAGCGCGACTTATAGCCATAGCTCGGGGCATTCCCCGAGCATGTAATATGCCCCGTGCGGGCTCCAAATAACACAAACTTTAGCACTTTTCAAATCATAGAAGCTTGATGTCTTTAGTCTACGATTTCGTTTGAATCAAAAGTGGCCTGTAATCCGAGATTTATCCATAGTTTACAGCTTTGCGTTCCATGTTTGGGTCCCGGTAGCTGAGAGCACACTCCACGCATGTGCACTGGCGTCCTCACCTACTCGAAACTATGGCTAAATCTCGGATTACAGGCCACTTTTGACCAAATTAAATCATATACTAAAGACATCGGGCTTCTATGATTTGAAAAGTGCTAAAGTGTGTGTTATTTGGAGCCCGCACGGGGCATATTACATGCTCGGGGAATGCCCCGAGCTATGGCTATAAGTCGCGCTAGGCTAACGGCGTTAGCCTAACGCTAATCTAAAACATCTCAGGAAATGCTCCCTATGACACCAAAGTGATATGGGTGAGTAAAACAACTTGTTTTATTACCGAAATAAGGCTCAAACGTTACTTTTCCTTTAACTCCCCTCTCAAACCTGTTCTTTTCTCTGGCCAACATCTGTACCTCACTGTCCTCAAAGGAGTCACCCGTGGCTTTTAGGTGGAGATGTACGGCAGATGACGGTCCACTCTGCCTGGCCCGTCTGTGTTGGTACATCCTCTTGTGAAGTGGCTGTTTTGTTTCTCCAATGTAGGAAGACAGCAGCGAGCACTACATTGGACGAAACGAAACTGAAACTGATTTTACTATTCCTAGTCTTTTTATAATTATTGCAATTTTATATTATTTTCCACAATAGTTTCCACATATCTATTTAAACAACTTTAAATAAACTAGTTATAGGCAATAAATGGACTTTGGAAAGTAAGGTCAAATACAGCTTTATCTCTTTTTAAGGTCAGGGAATTTCCTGTCCATTGGTTTACTTTTATTACATCAGGTACTCTGAGCGTTATCCTGGTTATCATCTCCACACCCCTGCGCCCCTCTGGCCTTTGACCTCTGACCCTTGTGTGTGGAAATAATCTAACAATAACAGCCGCCGCAGTGTGTTCACAGTGTGGTTCACAGTGTGGTTCACAGTGTGGTTCACAGTGTGGTTCTTAGTGTAGTTCACAGTGTGGTTCACAGTGTGGTTCACAGTGTGGTTCACAGTGTGGTTCTTAGTGTAGTTCACAGTGTGGTTCACTGTGTGGTTCATAGTGTGGTTCACAGTGTGGTTCACAGTGTGTTCATAGTGTAGTTCATAGTGTGTTCCACAGTGTGTTTATAGTGTGGTTCACAGTGTGTTTATAGTGTGGTTCATAGTGTGGTTCACAGTGTGGTTCACAGTGTGTTTATAGTGTGGTTCATAGTGTGGTTCACAGTGTGGTTCACAGTGTGGTTCATAGTGTGGTTCACTGTGTGGTTCACAGTGTGGTTCATAGTGTGGTTTATAGTGTGGTTCATAGTGTGGTTCTTAGTGTGGTTCACAGTGTGGTTCTTAGTGTGGTTCACAGTGTGGTTCATAGTGTGGCTCACAGTGTGGTTCACAGTGTGGTTCACAGTGTGGTTCATAGTGTGGTTCACAGCGTGCTTCATAGTGTGGTTCACAGCGTGCTTCATAGTGTGGTTCACCGTGTGTTCATAATGTGGTTCACAGTGTGTTCATAGTGTGGTTCATAGTGTGGTTCTTATTGTGGTTCACCTTGTGTTCATAATATGCAGGGATGAAAGAGTTCCGCTTTTTTTTTAGCCGCGTGGTAATTTTTTTTTTTTTTATTTCCAAATACGTTGAAATTTTGGGTGTTTATTATATATGTATAATTGTGTTTAGGGTTGCCAACCGTCCGTTGAAAAATGTAATCGTCCCATATTCAGAAACAAAAGTACATGTCTTGTATTAAACTTGTACATGTGTGCGGGGCCGCGCAAGCTTGTGTGCTCTTCTGGTGCTGCGGACACGGCACGCCCCGAGCTGCGCCGCGAGTGCGCTCTCTCGGCTCGTTATCAGACTTTGATGTCGCAAAATCGGGGTCAGTGCCGTGTTTTGATATCAACTTTCAAATAAAAACCACTACAATTGTTTAAAAATGTGTTTTATTGCTATTTATTAAAGTTTTATTGCTATTTATTAAAGTTTATTTAAAGGGGGGGGGGCGCCGTGACTTTCCGCTTTTTTCATGATTGGCCACTTTCATCCCTGAATATGGTTCATAGTGTGGTTCACAGTGTGGTTCATAGTGTGGTTCACAGTGTGGTTCATAGTGTGGTTCATAGTGTGGTTCATAGTGTGGTTCATAGTGTGGTTCACAGTGTGGTTCACAGTGCGGTTCACAGTGTGTTCATAATGTGCACGTAGCATCTGCAGTGGTGATCAGGGACATGCACAAGAGCTGATTTTAAGCACAAGTACCAGACCAAATCACTACAGAGAGACACATGAGCAGATCTGACCCCAGGAGCTCACACACCAGGGCTATTACAGAGCAGCACATGGGCATGCGTGAGTGGAGCTGGTGAATGAGTGTGCTTGTTATCTTAATGTTGAATAACACATACAAAACAAGGACACAAACCCCTAGATTTACAAAGATTTTCTAAGCACAATGCCATTTTTTGTACAGTATACTTTGAAGGGCCCATATATTACGCCATTAAAAAAAAATCTATGTTTAATCTACGTTGTTTCCTCATCACAAACAGACCTGGAGTTGTATTTTGTTTCATTCACACATGTTTAACACACAAACCCTGCAAATTTAGGCTGATACTAATACATCAGATACTAATCGAGACATAGATATAAGGCCACATGGTAATATAAAAGAAAATACTGTGATTTAATGTTGAAAATCACATTCTGTTGTACAATGAATGTTATTTATTATTATCATGGTTTTGGAATTGGTATCGAGTATTGAGTCTATTCCTTAGTATTGAAATTGAGTTTGAAATTGTTGTATCAGGACCACATTATGAGGGAGAAAATTACGATTATTAGGAGCCACTACAGTCTGTCGTTTTAAAGGGAAACACTGAAATCCAATAACAGTTAGAGTTGACATATTTGTTTGCCGTGTTTTCCAGCCCTGGTTCCGGGAGGCCTGAGCCGGGGGCAGATGAGCCTGGCTGAGGTACAGTGTCACCTGGACAAAGAGGGAGCGTCAGACCTGGTGATCGACCTCATCATGAACACGAGCAGTGACCGAGTGTTTCAAGAGAGCATCCTGTTAGCCATCGCTCTGCTGGAGGGCGGCAACACCACCATACAGGTAACCACCATACACTTAAAGGAGAATTAACGTTTTTGTACAATCTGAGCTTTATTTCGGTAATAAAACAAGTTGTTTTACTCACCCATAGCACTTTGGTGTCATATGGAGGATTTCCGGAGATGTTTTAGATTTGCGCAAGTTCTAGCCGTAGCTCGGGGCATATAATATATGCCCCGTGCGGGCTCCAAATAACACAAACTTTAGCACTTTTCAAATCATAGAAGCTCGATGTCTTAGTTTACGCTTTTGTTTGAGTCAAAAGTGGCCTGTAATCCGAGATGTATCCATAGTTTCGAGTAGATGAGGACAGTGCACATGTGCGGAGTCACATCTTATTTCGCTCTCAGCTCCCAGGACCCAAACATGAAACGCAAAGCTGTAAATTATGGATAAATCTCGGATTACAGGCCACTTTTGACTCAAACGAAAGTGTAGACTAAGACATCGATCTTCTATGATTTGAAAAGTGCTAAAGTTTGTGTTATTTGGAGACCGCTCGGGGCATATATTACATGCACTACAGCTATCGCTAATCTAAAACATCTCTGGAAGTGCTCCATATGAGGTGAGTAAAACAACTTGTTTTATTACCGAATTAAGGCTCAGATTGTAAAAACGTTAATTCTCCTGTAACCCCCATATAGAACCACCATGCACTTTACCAAAATTCAGGTATACTTTAACCACTGTACAGGTACTGATACTGGTACAGCGAGCACACTGATACAGTATGTCTGTATTCTTTATACAGAGGGACCAGTCAGACTTAAACACTGCTTATTTCAGTGACACATGAGAAACGAAGGAGCCATTATTCTGAACTAAATCAAATTTCTCTCACCTCAGACGAACAGAGTTTAGTGCTTTGCTCACTGATTCTGCTGAAATCCACCATGATTTTCAGTGATATTTTCATTTATTTTTTTCTTTCTTGTAAGCAGCCATATTTGTTTTGATACAGACGGACCATGTGTGTCTCTGATTGGCTTACCCATCTGTCATTCATACCCATCTGACCTCCTGATTCACATCGTCATAAAGTATTGACATGTCTATTCTGGACTCCAGGCAGAGCAGAGCTAATGTGGGGCTAAGCCAAACATTTAAAAACTAACTTTGAGGATGTGTTTTGAGGGTTTCAAAAAAGTTAATTTAATTTAACAAACTATAGTGTGCATTTTTGGAAATTTGATTCTGGGATGGAGCTGCAGTACCACTTTCATGGCCACAAATCATTGTCCATGAAATATTGCTGTGTTGTTGTGCGTTGGCTATTGGACATCAGGTTAGAACACATTAGAACACACAATGGATTTGGGGTTTGACCTTATTGCCACATTTGACACACGTTTATCGTTAAATCTTTACCCAGAATGCTTTGCTACTATAAACAAAGCGTCATGAATGCTGGTTTTGCTCAGCGCAGGATCTGGTTATGTGGGTCAGTGTGCCACCATAGTATCACATGTGCATCTCACCTCAAACACCACAATATCCTTCACTCGTAATATGGGCCACTGCTAATGATGTCACCAGGTACTGTATCGTTTTCATGTTTTGGTCACATTTAAAGGGACAGTGTGTAAGATTTTTACCCGTTAATTACTGAAATTGAAGATACCCATTCAAAAATAAATTGTTTTCCAAGCCTTTTCACTTCCATCATGAAATCAAAGTATTCTTTTGGACTTAGATATAGTCACATAAAAGGGGGATCTTCCCCATGCAGAGGCAGCCATTTTGAATACGAGAGCCGCAGAAGGACATTTGGGCTCCGCTTTCGGCAAGGCTCGTGGTTTTGGGTAAACAACGACACGCATGCTGCCGGATCAGACGTCGTAATGGATCTAACACGTGTTTTGGACTAAATTGTTTTACTGGATTTTATTCGCTGGATCCTTACGGACAAATTGAGAGCAAGTTTATGGTGAAATACAGAGTTTGACCTGTGCAAAGCATTCTAAGGTAAGCTAACCTCGTTTTGTGCTTTTCCGTATAAAAGCCCCATGTGCTCGGGGAGTGATTGTTTTGCAGGGAAATGAATTGCATAGTCAAAAAGAGGAGACTGTAAGGTTTTATTTGATGTGTAGAGTGTCATGGTACATGATCGGGAATGTGTGTTTTCATGAGAAAAGAAAAAAAAACAAAAAACGGGGCCGCGTTTTATTTATACAGTAGCGGCGCGCGGGTCCCTCGAGGTCTGCCGTAGTTAAAACAGAAAGTGCAACAGCACCATCCACCTATGCGCCACGAATCCTACACACTGGGGCTTGGCGGCACGGTAGCTGAGTGGGTAGCGCTCTTGCTTCACAGCAAGAAGGTTCCGGGTTCGATCCCCGGGTCGCCCAGGCCTTTCTGTGTGTGTTCTGTGTGGAGTTTGCATGCATGGTCTGGGTTCGATCCCCGGGTCGCCCGGGCCTTTCTGTGTGGAGTTTGCATGTTTCTCCCCGTGTCTGGGTGGGTTTCCTCCGGGCACTCCGGTTTCCCCCACCAACCCAAAACATGCACCATAGGTACTCCAGCTTAGGTCCTGACCAAGCCGAAGCAAGAAGATCATGGAGATGGTCCCCGGGCGCCCTAATGTGTGTGCTGTCCACTGCTCCTAATATATATGTATATATATATAGGATGGGTTAAAATGCAGAGAAGAATTTCTCCAGTGTGAGATCAATAAAGTCACTTCTTCTTCTTCTAAAGGAAAAACAGAACTAGCTGTATCTGTGCTGGGGCAAGACACAATCTTGCTCCATGGTTTAGTTTAATTTTAGACCTTGTGTAGCCCTAATTTAAGTTCATGATTCAGGTGATAAAACCCAGGTGTAGATCTGGTGGTACTCTGAAAAACAAATATTATCTCAGGAGATTGTTTAGTACTTGGATGGGAGATGGCTGGTCAAATCAGGTGGCAAAATCAGGGGTTTGGTGGTGGTGGTGGGAGGGGAACCTGCCTTAGATCATTTGTGCCGATGTTTCATGTTTAGCCGTACAGTGACTGAGTGGTTAGCTCTCATGCTTCACAGCAAGAAGTTCCGGGTTCAATCCCGTGGGTCACCCAGGCCTTTCTGTGTGGGGCTTGCAAGTTCTGTGTCTTGGTAGGTTTCCTCCCGGCACTCTGGTTTACCCCATCAATTCAAAACATACTGTAGGTACAATTCTCCAAGACATTAACCTTAAAGGAGAATTAACGTTTTTTACAATCTGAGCCTTATTCCGGTAATAAAACAAGTTGTTTTACTCCCCCATAGCAATTTGGTGTCATGGAGCATTTCCGTTTTAGTTTAGCGATTAGCGATTAGCGTTCTAGGGGCATATAATATATATGCCCCGAGCGGTCTCCAAATAACACAAACTTTAGCACTTTTCAAATCATAGAAGCTCGATGTCTTAGTCTACACTTTTGTTTGAGTCAAAAGTGGCCTGTAATCTAAGATTTAGCCATAATTTACAGCTTTGCGTTTCATGTTTGGGTCCCGGGAGCTGAGAGTGACCCAAACATGAAACGCAAAGTGAAATCAATCAATCAATCAATCTCATTTATAAGGCGCTTCTCATACAAAATTGTAACACAAAGCGCCTTACAGTGGTCAAGGATTAGAAGATTGACCTTTATTGATCTTGCACAGGAGAAGTTGTTTCTATATTTGACTCGGGGACCATCCCCATGATTTTGTTTTGTTATTTAGGCTTTGGTCAGGCCCTAAGCTGGAGGATTTTACCTATGGCGCATGTTTAGGTTGGTGGGGGAAACTGGAGTGCCCGGAGGAAACCCACCCAGACACGGGGAGAACATGCAAACTCCACACAGAAAGGCCCGGACAACCCGAAATAAACTGACTCCGCACATGCGCACTGGCGTCCTCATCTACTCGAAACTATGGCTAAATCTCGGATTACAGGCCACTTTTGACTCAAACGAAAGCGTAGACTAAGACATCGAGCTTCTATGATTTGAAAAGTGCTAAAGTTTGTGTTATTTGGAGACCGCAAACATATGCCCCGAGAACTCACATTACGGAGATCGCAAATCTAAAACATCTCTGGAAATGCTCCATATGACACCAAAGTGCTATGGGTGAGTAAAACAACTTGTTTTATTACCGAAATAAGGCTCAGATTGTAAAAAAACCTTAATTCTCCTTTAATATGGATAGGATGGATATGGAATTCTAAAATGCAAATTCTAAGGCAAATTCTACTATGCAGGTGTTATCTAACCTCCAGCATAGTGTTAATGGATAATGTGGACAGTGTAGAATGTTGTGATGTCACATGAACAGAAACATTTCTGCAGAATAACGTCTGTCCTCCAGTTAGATTCAGATCTACAGTCAGTGCGCCATGTTGACTGAAGACCGTCTCTTCCTGCTCATTTCAGATGTGAAATCCTGCCACACCTGTCTGCATCGACCTTTCTCTCTCCCTCCTATCTCACCTCTCTCTCTGTCAATCTCTCACTCCATCCTCTGCTCCTATTCTTGCGTCCCTCCTTCCCATCTGCTTCTCCTTCCTCTCCCCTCCGCTCACCTCTCAGTGTGCTTTGCTCCTCTCTTTTCTGTCCCTCTCTTCTCACCCACCTCCTTCTCTCTTTTCTTCCCTCTTCAGCTGTCTCTCTCTCTCTCTCTCTCTCTCTCTCTCTCTCTCTCTACCCTCCTCTCCCCCTGCTCCTGTCTGTCTCTCCCCCTCTCCCCCTCTCCTCCTCCCCGGTGTTGTGTAAGTACAGAGCCTTGCATAATCAGATTTGTGCGCCAGGCTCTTCCCAGGGCGGCAGCAGCAGCAGAGCCGGTCACATGATCCCAGCGTGTTACATAAGCGTCCGAGTGAATGAACAATGAGGAATGTCTCAGCCCTCACTACATATCCACACTCTCGCTCTCTGTCTCTCTCTCTCTCTCTCTCTGTGTCTCTGTCTTTGTCTCCTTCTCTCTCTCTCAATGTTTATTGCTCTCTCTCTGTCTCTCTCTGTTTGTCTCTGTCTTTGTCTCTCTCTCACTCTTTCTCTGTGTCTTTTTCCCTCTTTCTTTGCCTCTTCCACCTTTTTTCTATCTTCTCTCTGTCTCTTTACCTCTCTCTGTTTCTGTCTTTTCTGTCTGTCTCTCTCTCACTCACTCTTTTCTCTGTCTCTTTACCTCTCTCTGTTTCTGTCTTTTCTGTCTCTCTTCCTCCCTCTCTCTCGCTCTCTCTTTCTCCCTGTCTCTCTTTTATCTTTATCACTCCTCTCTTTTACTCTCTATGCTTGCTCCCTCCTCATTCACCTTCTTCCTTCTCTTCTTCCCTCCCTCCTTCACGCCTCTCTTCTCTCTCTCTCATTCCCCTCTCTCCCTCCCTCTCTCTTATCTCCTTCTCTCCCTGCCTCTCCCTCTCTTTCTGTATAACTGGCTCAAACTGGGTCAGACTGGGCCTTTGGATCTGGGGCAGTGGGGAGAGGAGGTGGAGGGACTTTTCTGTACAGTAAAAACAAAGTGTAAAATCTGAGCCAATAAAGTCTGTTGATTCAGACTTTAAAACATCTGTTGCATAATACATCCACATTCCACGCAATAATTATGGGGCAACAGTATTAAGGATTAATTATATTTCTCAAAACTGACTTGTGAGCTTTAAAGGAAAAGTAACGTTTTTTACAATCTGAGCCTTATTTCGGTAATAAAACAAGTTGTTTTACTCACCCATATCACTTTGGTGTCATAGGGAGCATTTCCTGAGATGTTTTAGATTAGCGTTAGGCTAACGCCGTTAGCCTAGCGCGACTTATAGCCATAGCTTGGGGCATTTCCCGAGCATGTAATATGCCCCGTGCAGACTCAGGCCAAAAGTCAAAGCCAAAAGTGGCCTGTAATCCGAGATTTAGCCATAGTTTCGAGTAGATGAGGACGCCAGTGCGCATGCGCGGAGTGTGCTCCCAGCTCCCGGGACCCAAACATGGAACGCATAGCTGTAAACTACTTTTGATTCAAACGAAATCGTAGACTAAAGACATCGAGCTTCTATGATTTGAAAAGTGCTAAAGTTTGTGTTATTTGGAGCCCGCACGGCATATTACATGCTCGGGGAATGCCCCGAGCTATGGCTATAAGTCGCGCTAGGCTAACGGCGTTAGCCTAACGCTAATCTAAAACATCTCCGGAAATGCTCCATATGACACCAAAGTGATATGGGTGAGTAAAACAACTTGTTTTATTACCGAAATAAGGCTCAAATTGTAAAAAACGTTACTTTTCCTTTAAGCCATGTTGCTGTTACCTCCTCCAAAACAGAGCTGGAGTTCTGTTTTGTTTCATTCACATGTTTGAGTCTGTGTACATCTCCAAAAATGTTCAAAATGCTCTGTACCACTATGTGAAGTCATGAAGCGGTAGTTTTAAAGATCCCATGACATGGTACTTCTTGATGCTTTTATATGGCGCCTTAATGGTTCCCTAATACTGTAAATGAATCCTTCTTCAAAATCAAGCCTCAGTGCGTGAGAGAGCCTCATGAAGACAGTCAGAGTCATAAATATGTCTCTGAAACACTTTATTCTGGGCGTTGTTGCTTGAATGCAAATGAGGAGGACAGAGACAGGCCAGTGCAGCGGCTGGGGGTCTGGCCAAATACGCCGCTGTTTCCTGGATTAGCGGTGCGCTGTGAGCTGTCCCTACTAGATATGAGACGCATTCCATTAAAAAAAACGCATTTCCACAGAAAATTAAATTAAACCACTGCTGTTTCAGAGGTTCGGAGGCTAGGATAAAGGACATCCGAGCCTGGAGAGGCTCTCGCGTGTCTCCAGGCAAAAAAAAACAAAACGCATCTCATATTTCGTAGCTCATTTGTGGTCCAAACTCTCTGGGCGTGATTTCCGGGGTGGACATCCAGACGGGGGGTGGAAACCTTTCCGCGAGTGTGATGTCAGAAAGTTCCCTTGTTCAGAATCGCCCGTTTGGGCTGTCTTTTTTTCAAACGCGGAAAAGGATCGCAATTACTCAGTTTACACATTTCGCAACTTTTAGCCATGGGGGGGGGCCTAAACAGGGTAGGGGAGCTCACATTAACGTTCAAAAACCTCAGAAAGTGAAAATTTCATGCCATGGGACCTTTAAAGGTTGTAAAGAGGATTTTTTTGGTTTCAAATTGTCAATGATGACATTATAGAGATGCAGCAGCCTTGTAATTATGATGACCAAAAAAAAAAAGAATGAAAATCCATCAACTGTGGATGTGGCGGGGCCAGATAAACATTAGCCAATAGATAATGAGGCTACCTCGTTATCTATCTTGTCAATCAAACTCTTGTTTGAAACTCGTTTCTAGTGTAATTGACTCTCCAGCAAGTTGGGATTACGTGGTTTAAGTTTGCCACTCATGCATTCCACAGATGCAAGACACCGTTTACTTGAACAACGCAGCGGTTCTTGGCAGCTTTTTCCAACTGTAGCTTCCTCGCACTTAGCACAAAGTTTGTTGCAATGGCAAACAAGAATCCACTACCAGTTAGCAGCAAAACAAAGTCCATTTTTGAGGTTGCTGAAAGAAGAAGAGAAGGGGAAAAGGAGCAAAGCTAAACTAAGGTGATTCTCTGAGATTCCTTCCAGCGATTGCGTGCGCTGAAGCACAGCAGAGTTTCTAAAGACTGACACGTTGGTCGCAAAATTATTTCTCGACAGGAATAGTATAGTTACAGCAGCAACAGCAATTCTGAATGCTCACTGGCTGTTAAAAAGCAGCGTAAGTGTCAGGAAGAGGTGGGAGGGGAGGGGGGTGGTTTCATGCAAGCGCAACATTTGAAAAATGGCAAACAGTTGCTGGATTTCTCCTTCCTTGGAAAATCCTCTATACAACCAAGTTAACAGCCCCTTTTACCTTTAGTTCTGACATTTTTGCTGCCACATATAGTGTAAAAACTCTTTAGAATCTCAAATGTCCAAATGTCCATCACTAGCTCCTTAGCTAACTTGTTAGCTAGCCTCTTGCACAGTCTTCATGGATACAGGAAAAACAAACTTAGAGTTATACTTAAACAAACTTTATTGATCCACAAGGGAAATTATTTGACAGCTCATTTCACACAATCCAGCAGTCTCTTACTTGTGTCCTTTGAACTTCACATGCTGCACTTCTTGGTTAAAATCCCGTGATATGATGTTAAAAACTGAGCTAAAAAAACTAGACGTTAGCAACACTCCCCCAGGGAATGTTAATGGCATCAGCTGCAAGTATCAGTATTTACACTGATATAAGTGTCATTATTGCAGTTTTGTTGTATCATTTAAACGTATTGTCGCAGATATTTTTGGCACAGGTCAGTCTTTGAGTGCAGCCCAGGGAGGCCTTGCCTGGAAGAATCCATGACTCATCGCTGTACCAGCGGCGAGTCTGGTAACGCTTGGTCCAGAATGCGCTGCCGTTGCGCGTAGACAGACAGCTAAGTGAACCAATCAGAGAACAGTTAACGGACAGCGACGTGAACCAAGCCGGTAGGAAGCAATGCAAAAACATCTTTTTTGAAAAGAAAGGCCTCTAGAGCTGTCAGCTGCTGTGGTTTTAAGGAATCGATGTGTTTTAGGTCATTTAAGACCAATTTTACAGCTGAATGGAAGGGACGTTGCGGGCAAAGGCGGGTGCACTGACGTCACCATCTTTGAACGAATCAGAATCGCGGAGTCCGTTGTTAACCGGAGGAGCGAGGGTGGAGCGAGGGGGTCCAAATGGTATCGCGCTGTATAGGAAATACAGAGAGATATCATTTGGCTGGCCAGGTAAAGGGAGGCCCACATGTATTTGTAGTTTCCGGGTCTCCTCAGTGCTTCCAGTATTCACAGTATTCACAGTATTTACGCGCCAGGTAACTTTGGGTCAGTGTCTTTACATGCCACACAACAGCTGTTTTGTCCCGACTGTGTCACATAACATTTCACTATTCACACTACATGGTAAAGGTAACTTGCACAATGGCTCCACAAGTGTCTGCTTATCCGCTCATTTCTTACTAGAAGACAGTAATGTGACTTGACTGGTTCTTATGTCACTATTGCATTATATCATTGCACTGCAGAGGCGGGCAGTACTCAGTTATATTTACTTAAGAAACTGAAATTGTATGTTTCGAGCAGCATTCTTTTACTTCTACTTGAGAAATCGAGTTTTAGTTGAGTAAAGGTTTTGGTTACTCTTCCCGCGATAAGCAAGCCTACAAGTGACAAAAGCTTTATGTCGACATTATGAAATGAGCTGAACATTTGTGTTTCTTGCAGTGCTTAAGTTGCTCTTACTTGATTAGTACTTTTCCCAATTATTTTTTTACTTTCTTGGACCACTACTTTGTACGTCTACTTGAGTAACATTATTTGAGGTAACGTTAGTCTTACTCTAAAATGTTTTTTGGCTACTCTGTGGACTCAGTGGATTGGACCGCTCTACCAACTTTGCAAATGTTGTGAGCAGGATTTCAACCTAGAGCTGTTTAATTAATGACATGTTAATTGAGATTTAGTCATTTGAAATCTTTAATGATTAGCTTGTGTCCATGGAGATAATCTAGGGAGATAGCTTTCCCTGGAATGTACCACAGTCTGGCATTAAACATGCTTATTATGTAATTATAGGTGTTCTGTAAATGTCTGTAAATTGTTTTCACGGAAATAGATACGCTTAATATCATATTGTGAAAAATTCCGGGCGAAGCAGCAACATCTCCATGGTAGTGGACCCTCCACCCGGAAAGTTACACAGTGCACCTTTTAAAGCACTTGGTTGGGAGCAGAGTTCAGGCTTTGAAGGACAATAAAGAATACTCAAACATGCATGAATCACTCTAAATAAAACTTTGTTAAAGATCCCATGACATGGTACTTCTTGATGCTTTTATATGGCTCCTTAATGGTTCCCTAATACTGTAAATGAATCCTTCTTCAAAATCAACACTCAGTGCATGAGAAACAGAGATAAGATGAGAAAGAGTATTTTTTTTCTCTCTGAACAGGCCATTATGGGCGTTGTTGCTTGAATGCAAATGAGGAGAAAAGAGCTGGCCTATAGTAGAGGGTGGGGGCGTGGCCAAACTCTCCGCTCTAGCTCTCAGCTGATCCATTTCCGTGTTTTTGCACGGGGGGAGAGATTTGAAGCGTTCCATTGAAAAATAAACACATTTCCACAGAAAATAAAATTAAACCACTGCTGTTCAAAGGTCCAGAGGCTCAGATAAAGGACTTCCGAGCCTAGAAACACTCGGACGTGCCTTCAGGCAAATAAAAAAACGCATTTCGCATTGCCTAGCGCATTCGCGGTCCAAACTCTCTAGGCGTGATTTACAGAGACGCTGAGTACAGACAGACGGGGGTGGAACGGCATTTGCATTTCTTTTTTCGATCTGACGTCAATAAGGTGCCTTGTTCAAAATCGCCCGTTTGAGCTCCGATTTTTTTGTAACGCAGAAAAGGATCGCAAATGCTCAGTTTAGACATTTCGCAACTTTTAACCATGGGGGGGTAAACAGGGTAGGGGACATGGCATGGGACCTTTAAAAGTTGATGTTGCATTATGGGTCATTATTATTTCAGTTCGTATAACTCGTAACTTGTTTTTGCGATCAGCACGTGCACAAAAGCATTTCAGTGTCGGGCAACATGCATTTCCACTTGTGTTGGCGCCTGTAGCTAGAGAGGAGGGCGCGCTCGCAGCATGCTCATAAATAGCTCTTACATAACACAACTTTGTCGGTGCCAAGTGGAGAGGAGGGGAGAGAGGGAAACGCTTTGACCTTGTTTTTCAGTAATGGCCGCCACCACCTCTCCTCCCTCCCTCCTTCCCTCCCTCGTTCCTTCCCCCTGTCGTCATGGATACAGACAGACGTTGTTGTTTACTTGACTCCAAAGGGGAGATCCACTCCAGTCCTGGCTCCGGTCTTTTTATGTTATCAATTTTTTTTTTTTTTTTTTGTCCGTTTCCTTGACCACCAATATGCGTAAAACATTACATCACCTCAGTGCTCCTGTTGTAGATACTTGGCCCTCTCTCCATACTCATAAATGGTCTGGGTAAAGCAGCATTGAAACTAGAATAATTTTAATGCTCACAAGAGGTCTATCCAAACTAGATAATAGGCAAAGGCAATGACAGCGTGCACATGGAAAACTCCAAACCGATTGCAAACTGTTTGGGGTCGTAACGGCTGCATGTGCACAGGGATTGGTTTGGATTGGGATTGGTTTGCCCCATCCCCCAGGAACCCCTAGCCTAGGCCGATAGCAAACCACTTGGAGTCGCCATGTGAACGATTTTGGATTGGATTAGCATACTGCGCATGGGCGCGCCAGAATTTCAGGAATGTCAGGAATGTCACCCGGAAGTTGTAGGAGTGGTAGGGGTTGCCTACGGCGTCATAAGTAGCGCTTGTTGTTGCCGGACTTTCAGACAAAAACATGGCTGTGAAGAAAGCTACAAGCTCGCACTACTGGACCGAGGCAGGGTTTGCTCGGACCCCCGGAGCAAATCAAAATCAAGTGGAAAAACGCCAGGGCGGCGTATGCCACGGCAAGAAAGAACAACGGGAGAGCGGTCAAGACCGTACAACTTGCCCGCATTACGACAGCGTTCTTCACGGAACCAACAAGTCCCATCTTCCACCATTTCGGGACTATGAACATAAAGGAATAAGAGTATGCGGTAACTTTCGTCTTTTTCTGGGATTATTCAATGTTCCTGTTGTTACCAGCACCTGGAAGCTGTGCATGGAGTTTTGAACTTTTGAAATAACGCACAGGGTACTTTTACAAACATTTGTAAAGTAGTTGGACTACAGCGCCACATAGCGTTGCGGAGCGTGCCAGGTCGCTGACCTGAATCTGATTGCGCGACATGCATGTGCACTCGGATTGGACGACAGACCACCCGCCGAGCAAGTGTGAAAAAACCAACCCAATCCTGATCCAATCCTACCATGTGCACGCAGTCAGTGTCAGTGTTTTTCTTTGTGTTTCCTTGTTCTACAGATATTATCAATGACTATTTGTGGATTTATCAAGGAGGGATGGAATATTAAGACAGTAAAATGCATTTAGCTTTTGAACACATTTCTATTCAAAGAGGAAACTATAAGCCTAAGATCACTTTTTAATACCATGCATCTGTTTGTTTTTGCAACAACAATGGAATGGTTGGCTGCTCTTGTGGCTACCTGGCTCACACACTGAGCAGTTTTTGAAATGTTTTGGTCCAATTTTGTATGTCTTATACATGTGAAGAAATTGACAAATAAAGGCTTTTCATTCATTCATTTTTTTGACCTCAGTTTTTAACATCACATTATGGAGTTTTGATGGCGAAACCCCGGCTCTGGTCTCTGAGTTGTAAAAAGTGCTTATAAACTTACTGCAGTGAGTAATTAGGATGTTCAGAATGCATAAGGTAAGACTTTAAAGGTGCAGGGTCTACTACCTACTTGTCTCCATGGTGATGTTATTGCTTTGCCTGTAATATTCCATAGTGTGGCATTAAACATATCCATCTAGCATTTATTCATTATGAGTGTTTCTATTGCTCAAAAATACCAAAATCCATTCTGTGAATAGGGGCGCCTCTCCACAGATCTGAACTGTAATGTAGCATAGTGCTGTAACCTGCTTGTTAATCTGCAGGTTTAATTTATAATGTGGAACATTCTAGACAAAGCAATAACGTCTCCATGGAGAAAAGCAGGTGGTGGACCCTCCCCTAGAAATATTATGTATTATTCGTGGCCATACCTGCCTGTCAAAGCCTGATCTTTGAGATTTATCCATAATTTACAGCTCGAAACTATGGATAAATCTCGGATTACAGGCCACTTTTGACTCAAACGAAAGTGTAGACTAAGGCATTGAGCTTCTATGATTTAAAAAGTGCTAAAGTTTGTGTTATTTGGAGACCGCAAACATATGTCCTGGGAACTCACATTACGGATATCGCTAAACTAAAACATCTCCGGAAATGCTCCATATGACACCAAAGTGCTGTGGGTGAGTAAAACAACTTGTTTTATTACCGAAATAAGGCTCAGATTGTAAAATTGTTAATTCTCCTTTAAGTTTATGTAACATTCTTATAAACAAAACCAAACTGAAAAAAAGGTAAATATTTCTATTTTATTTGGGCTAAAACGTTACATAGTGTGGCTGTAATTTAACTGGAAGGACATTTTTACATTTTCACAGTGGATGGAGTTCTCAGTTTTATTATTTTGTTATCTGTGTCTGTAGAGAGGGCAATAAGTTACTCAAGTAAAAGTAAATATCTTATGCAAAATCTACTTAAGTAAAAGTACAGTGGTACCTCACCTTACGAAATTAATTTGTTCCAGAAGTGGTTTCGTAAGTTGAGTAGCTATTTCAATGGAAAAGGCCTGATCCGTTCCAAGGTTTTTTTTTTTATAGTGTAACTTTTTTTAATAGTGTAACATTTGTGTTCTGCGTCCTGATTGGAATAAACCAGGTTTAGACCAGAACTAAACCAGGTCTAAACCTGGACTGGACCTGGACTAAACCAGGATGATCCCGGGACATGGCAGTGCCGTTGGAGGAGCGCGTTGCTCGTGTCTCCGCGCTCCTTGCGCGTTCCGCGCTAGAGCTAAGAGGCCAAGAAAGACGCTCTTTCAGCGGGAATAAGAGCGGGGCGGGGCGGGCTCTGGTTCTATCTGACCTCCAGAGCCGGGGGGCTGACACTGTGAGCTAACAGGCCGAGAAAGGTGCTCTATCGGCGGGCAAGACCGCGGGGTCTCGCTCTGGGCAGGCTCTGCTTCTATGTGACTTCCAGGTCTAGACCAGAACTAAACCAGATCTAAACCGCCCACGCGGGCCGCGGCCTCGAGGGGGAGGCACGGCCCGGGCGCCGCGGCTCCATCCCGCGCCGTGTCGACGTCGCTTTTTGATCCTTCGATGTCGGCTCTTCCTATCATTGTGAAGCAGAATTCACCAAATGAAATGTGATTTTGATTAATTTGACTTCTTTTTTTTTCTAGACGTTTTTGTGTATTGTGTGTGTGCTCAAAAGTTGGGACGGAAACTCAAATTTAAATGTACTTAAAAAATGTCAACAGGTCTCAAACCATAAAGAAAAGTACTTTTTACTCATCTGTCCAGATCAGATTCAGTGGAGCTCTCAAATGTCGTAAAGTTAAAGTTAAAAGTATCCACCATACAATTTACTTAAAGATGCACTATGCAACTTTTTGTTGGGGGTCTGTCACCTGCTTGTTTCTATAGACTCTATAGATTTTTCCACAGCATGACGTTAAGCATCTCTACTTTACATTTATTCAACTACAGATGGTTTTATAGCTCAAAAATACCTAGAAAAACAGACGTTCTGACTGTGAGTGGGGTTGTCTCTCCACAGATCTGACCTGTAACTTGGTCTGGTTTGGTCTCCATGAAGATACTCAGTACTCGAGTTGAGGGGGGATGGGGGGGGGGTGGCATCCCCCCTGTGGGAAAAAATAGTCAAAATCATCCCTCTTCTAAAACAGGCATCCCTTCTTCCATCCCTTATGGCATTTTATCAATCAGGTATGAAAATCCCTAAACTTTTGGCGAATTTTGCCGTTTTTAAGTCAAAATGGCCAGTGCGCTCCAGCTTCCAATCATGTTGCAGCATAATTACGCACCGATCGCGCTCCCGCCAATCATGACGATTGCCGCTGTTGTGTTTGCGCCTGTTCGCCGATCAGCTGTGAGCCTGATATTTACGCGGCATTTCCAAGAGAAGAAGAATCCTTAACTTGCTACGTTAATGCTACGTAAGAAGGAACTCTCGCTTCGGGACACGGGATACGTTCGGGATTATGTCCTTTTCTCCGGAGCTCCGGATTATTAAAGACAACACGGCAAACTGTTAGAATGGATCTGACCGCATTCTTATGAGTGAGTCATATTATCAGATTATTTCTGCATCTATTTCGGCACTAAACAAGGACTAAACCAAGACTAAACCAGGTATAAACAAGGACTAAACCAAGACTAAACCAGGTCTAAACCAGGACTAAACCAGGTCCAAACCAGGACTAAACCAAGACTAAACCAGGTCTAAACCAGGACTAAACCAAGACTAAACCAGGTCTAAACCAGGACTAAACCAGGTCCAAACCAGGACTAAACCAAGACTAAACCAGGTCTAAACCAGGACTAAACCAAGACTAAACCAGGTCTAAACCAGGACTAAACCAGGTCCAAACCAGGACTAAGCCAAGACTAAACCAGATCTAAACCGGGTCTAAACCAGGACTAAACCAGGACTAAACCGGGACTAAACCAAAACTAAACCAGGTCCAAACCAAGACTAAGCCAGGACTAAGGTGTGTGTGTGTGTGTGTACGTGTGTGATAACATATATCCTGTGTATTATTGAATTATTGAATGATTATATGGACTTTTTGTTATAAAAGCATTTCCATTTTAACAAAGTACCTACTAATTCTGCCCTGCCCTGAAACACCACAGTGATGTCAGTGATGGGGGAGGGCTTAGCTTAATGCCTCCTTCCCAGATGAAGCAATAACATTTCCATGGAGAAAAGCATTTGACGGACCCTCCACCAGAAAGGGTACGCAATGCACCTTAAAGTAAAGTACAGATACCTCAAATTTGCACTTAAGCATTGTACTTTTACTTGTGTACTTCATTAACTTCCACCACTGCCTTTTCATTGTACAATTTTCCAAAGAACACATCTTTTACGGGCACCATGCCATCGTAGCTTTCACGTCATGCACTATAAATACTTTCTCCGTTCACACTTCCAGATTGAGCAGTGCCTTTTAGGGGGGAAGAAAACATTGTACATACGGCAATAGCATAATGTTCCCTACTCAACATGTTCTCTGTGTGAATAATTACATTGCCACTTTTACGCTGCAGGTGAAACTCTTTAATCAACAACAAAATCATTAATAACTTTTGATGAAGCTGCTGTTTAAAGCTGCATTGTGTAACTTTTCTGGTGGAGGGTCCGTCAGATACTTTTCTTCATGGAGATGTTATTGCTTTTGTCTGCAACAGCTCTACTTTATGTTTATTCAGTTACACGTGGTTTTATAGCGCAAAAATACCTAGAAAAACAAACTGACATTCTGGCATTCTGGGGTTGGCTCTCCACAGATCTGACCTGTAACTTTGTCTGGCTTTGGATTCCATGAAGATAGAAAGGTTTAATGCCATACCATGAAACATTCCAGACAAAGCAATAACATCTTCAGGGAGAGAAGTGTTCAATGGACCCTCCACCAGAAAAGTTACACAATGCAGCTTTAAAGGAGAATTAACGTTTTTTACAATCTGGGCCTTATTTTGGTAAGAAAACAAGATGTTTTACTCACCCATAGCACTTTGGTGTCATATGGAGCACTTCCAGAGATGTTTTAGATTAGCGATAGCCGTAGCGCGAGTTCTATATAATAATATATGCCCCGAGCGGTCTCCAAATAACACAAACTTTAGTTCTTTTCAAATCATAGAAGCTTGATGTCTTAGTCTACGCTTTCGTTTGAGTCAAAAGTGGCCTGTAATCCGAGATTTATCCATAGTTTCGAGTAGATGAGGAGGCCAGTGCGCATGTGCAGAGTCACATCTTATTTGACTCTCAGCTCCCGGGACCCAAACATGAAACGCAAAGCTGTAAATTATGGATAAATCTCGGATTACAGGCCACTTTTGACTCAAACGAAAGTGTAGACTAAGACATTGAGCTTCTATGATTTGAAAAGTGCTAAAGTTTGTGTTATTTGGAGACCGCTCGGGGCATATATTATATGCTCGGTGCATATATTATATGCCCCGAGAACTCGCGTTACGGATATCGCTAATCTAAAACATCTCCGGAAGTGCTCCATATGACACCAAAGTGCTATGGGTGAGTAAAACAACTTGTTTTATTACCGAAATAAGGCTCAGATTGTAAAAAACGTTAATTCTCCTTTAAGCCACTCCACCTGCAAGCTCTGTTTTTCATTCAGCCTTGACTAAGAACGAGACTAGACATTACTGCAATACACGCGTACTACTACCCCGAAATTTACTTCAGACGCTTTTAATACAATTGTATGTCTCAGAGTATTTTCAGACATATTTTTAGTCTTCTTTTACTTCATTTTTACCTTCTTCAAAACGTGAAAAACAGAACTAGTTCATTTAAAATAGTTTGCAGTGGTCCATAGTTCTTCCCCACTTACCTTATGCATTCAGGGTGTCCTAATTAGTCACAGCGATGAGTTTATGAGCGCTTTCCCAACAGAGCCAACAACTAGCATGCTAACAGCGAACTTCCTGGTTATCGGATAATGACACACTTTGTAATTCGATGCAGACGGCGTACAGCGGACTTATTTTGACCTCAAACCTGCTTAAATCTGCTCATCTTTTTCATATTATTTCTTGTTTTGCCCTTCCAGTAACATTAAATTATAAATCAGATGTTACGTTGCTCTCAGTTGAGTAATTTCTTGGACCTCTCCTTTTGCTTGAGTAATATTATATATAAGTAACAGTATTACTTCAGTACTTGAGTGTATTTTTGACTATACTAGTACTCTTTCTCTCGCCTTTTGTCTGTTGCTTCTCATCTGTTGCTTCTTACATAATGAGAGCATGAAGTAGTGGTGGGGGCACGGTTCGCGAGCTTTTTTCATCCGTGGGTGTGTTTGTAAATCGGCATGTGCGGCGCGCGAGACTGCTGACCTACTTCTGGGTGCGGAGCTGTGCAGTCGGTCAGTGGGCGGGCGGAGCGCCTCTGTACTGTACCGTGTGTCTGAGCTGTTATGTAATGCTCCGGGAGAAGGGCGGAGGGCAGGTGGGTGCGTGCCGAATGCTCCTGTGCTTGGGCCTCTTTCCCTCCTCTTACAGTACATACAAGAACAGTAGACTGCCTCACTCAAGCTGGAGTTTTAAAGCAGTTTTGGTGTATGCATTTGTCTAATTAGTCACTCAATAGAAACTACTACTAACATTTTATAACTTTAATTGTGTTGCTGTACATGCAAAGTAGTATGGTTATGATAGGCGCACTCGATACAGATACTGATACTACAAAGAAAGTACTATTTATTTAGACAATAGAATGTGATTTTCCACATTCAATGGTAGTACTTTCTTTTCTATTCCCATGTGGTCTTATATGTGTGTACTCCCTCAGTGCTCCATGGGTGTATACTAGTCTATGTGCTCTTATACTTGTTCTGATACAGCTCCAGATCATTCTAATGACATTCAGGAAAGGTTCATTTCAGATTTCTCATTCCTGTCAATGGGACTTTTTCGGTATCCATACTTGTATCAAAACTAGATATCCATTTGAACTCGATTTAGTATTGATTAATATTTGATTTTCAATACTTTTGACAACCCAAATTTTCATTTTTATTATGACTTAGAAATTTTGATTGACAAAAGCGAGCATTCAGTTAAAGTCTGCTGGGGGAGGGGTCATCTTGTTTCCATGGAGATATTACTGCTTGCAATGCTCCACAGTATGGCATCAAACATATCAGTCTATCTTTTTTTTTCAGTTCAAAGGCATTGCTAAAACAAAACAAAACATAATAATAATAATCGTTAAAGCCCCAGTGTGTAGGATTCGTGGCGCATAGGTGGATGGTGCTGTTGCACTTTCTGTTTTAGCTACGGCAGACCTCGAGGGACCCGCGCACCGCTACTGTATAAATAAAACGTGGTCCCGTTTTTTTTTCTTTCTTTTCTCATGAAAACACACATTCCCGATCATGTACCATGACACTCTACACATCAAATGAAACCTTACAGTCTCCTCTTTTTGATTATGCAATTCATTTCCCTGCTAAATAATCACTCCCCGAGCACATGGGGCTTTTATACGGAAAAGCACAAAACGAGGTTAGCTTACCTTAGAATGCTTTGCACAGGTCAAACTCTGTATTTCACCATAAACTTGCTCTCAATTTGTCCGTAAGGATCCAGCGAATAAAATCCAGTAAAACAATTTAGTCCAAAACACGTGTTAGATCCATTACGACGTCTGATCCGGCAGCATGCTTGTGTTGTTTACCCAAAACCACGAGCCTTGCCGAAGGCGAAGGCGGAGCCCAAATGTCCTTCTGCGGCTCTCGTATTCAAAATGGCTGCCTCTGCATGGGGAAGATCCCCCTTTTATGTGACTATATCTAAGTCCAAAAGAATACTTTGATTTCATGATGGAAGTGAAAAGGCTTGGAAAACAATGTATTTTTGAATGGGTATCTTCAATTTCAGTAATTAACGGGTAAAAATCTTACACACTGTCCCTTTAAACATGCATGCATTCTTACAGTGAGCAGGGTCACTTCTCCACAGATCTGACCTCTAACTTGGCCTGGTGACTCCACATGAAAGGAAGAAAGTAAGAATGCCTGGTTTATTAGCAAATCAAACCCCTGCAATTTAACAAATGCAAGATAAGTTTACTGCCATACTGTGGAACATTCCAGGGAAAGCGGCGTTACGGTATATCTGAGGTCAGATTTGTAGTGCACCAGAAAAGTTCCCCAGTACGCGTTTTTAATACTTGTGTATAAAGAATTGTACTGCACCTGTTGTACTATGACTTGTGTAATCAAAGTGGCTAAATGCGTGTGCACGTGCGTGTGTGCACGTGTGTGTGTGCACCTGTGTGTGTGTGCACGTGTGTGCGTCTGTGTGTGCCAGAGGAGCTCAGGTGTGTGAGAACAGACTGGTCCTGTCAGTATAAGCACTCCTCCTCAGGCTCAGAGCCAACACAGCAACTAATAACTCTCAATTCGTAACTGAATTTATTGATGCGTGAATTTATTGATGCGTGAATTTATTGAATAACAAAAACAAATAAACCAAACCAATAACAAAAAAAGTGCATAGAATTTTTTCTAAAACAAAAAATGATGTTCAAATATTTGCCATTTTGGAGGTAGCTACCATCATAACAAACAATACCCTTTCACAAAGAAAAATAGTGCATAGGATTTATAAAAATGATAATAATTAATAATAATCGATTTTTGGCATCAAGAATTGATGCAGTATATTGTGAAAGTTAGTATCGCGATGCATTGTCATGACGGTTATTTTGCACACCCCTAACACAGACCAGGACTAAAGCAGGACTAGACCAAGGTCACAGTCAGATCATACCAGGAGTGTAAATGTGGACACTGTTCATTGAGAGTCATATTGCACCGTGATCATGCCCACTCCCCCCTCCTCATCTTCACCTCTCCCCCTCCTTCCTTCTCTCCTTGTCTCCGTTGCCCTCCCTCATCTCTCCTTTCCCCCCCACATACCCTCATGCTGCCAGCCCTGCCCCTTTAATATCTTGTTTTCAGTGCCTCTCTTCTTCTTTCCTTACCTCCCCTTCTCCCGCTCTCCCCCTGCCCTGTAGTGTCTTCTTCTCCTCTCCTCTTCTTCTCTCCTCCTCCCTTCCCCTTCTCCCCCTCCTCCTGTCCTCCCGCTCTCCCCATGCCCGGCGGTGTCTTGTTCTCAGTGCGTACGTGCAGAGGGGCTGTCACACTGTGGTGGAGTGGGTGGGAGGGGGAGAGTTTAAACTCAGACATCGCACACACACACACACACTTATGTCATTGTTGGAAAGGCGCAAAGTTCAAATTTCTGGTGTCCGGATCTGAAAGGGGTTTTGTTTCAGACGCTGGAAGATAAAATGTGATGGAAAAAATTAGCCGCCATGCAAATGTCTGGGTTTGGTCAAAAGCTTTGACTGTTATGGCTCTGTCACTTGATTGAGGCTGTGACCGTAATCACATTCATCAGATTAATTCATTATTGAAATCTATGACTAATCTGTACTCTGAACACACAACCATGTTCTGGGAAAGTAGGGTTCATCACAGAGACAGTGCAGTTATTAAACCAAATTAGTGCAAGTCAATACATTATGTGACATCTTCAATTGCCATATTTTTTTTCTTTAGCTTCCTGTCATGTTATAATGTGGTCCCCTCATCAAACACATATCTGAAGAGTTTTTAGATGTCATTCATGATGCATGTTTGAATAATCATCCCTGGGCCCTATTCGAACCCTCCATAGGGTTAAAGGAAAAGTAATGTTTTTTTACAATCTGAGCCTTCTTTCGGCAATAAAACAAGTAGTTTTACTCACCCATAGCAGTTTGGTGTCAATTGGAGCAGTTCTGAAGAAGTTATGTTGTAGCCGTTCTGTTCTACTAATGATCCCGTATCCGTTAGCGTGAGTGCTCGGGGCACTGATTTGCGGTCTCCAAATAACACAAACTTTAGCACTTTTCAAATCACAGAAGATCGCTGTGTCAGCGTAGACTTTTAGTAGATTCCATAACGGCCTGAAACTCGATATCGCAACAGAAAAGTAAAGTTCAGAGCGGTGTTAGCTTCTTTCGGACTAGCAGTGTTTACAAAACAGCTGAGTTCACGCATGCGCACTGTCCTCTCTGATGACGTCATCAAATGAAACTATAGCTGCATATCGGGTTTCAGGTCGTTTTGGAATCCACTAAAAGTCTACCCTGACACAGCGATCTTCTGTGATTTGAAAAGTGCTAAAGTTTGTGTTATTTGGAGACCGCAAAGTAATGCCCCGAGCACTCACGCTAACGGATACGGGATCATTAGTAGAACAGAACGGCTACAACATAACTTCTGCGATACTGCTCCAATTGACACCAAACTGCTATGGGTGAGTAAAACTACTTGTTTTATTGCCGAAAGAAGGCTCAGATTGTAAAAAAACGTTACTTTTCCTTTAACTATGAGATTCTGTCCAAAGCTCCGCCCACAAGCCTGCCATGCTCCCTCACGACAATTCTCCATAAATATACAAAAACATTAGGGGTGGCACGGTTCATGAAAAACCGACGAACCGTTCGGTGCGCACCTGACAGTTCTGGGCATGCGCAATGTATTTGCCTCTGCCTTTTGTGAGAAAGATGAATGAGTGCGGTAAATAAAGTTAGATAGAAATGGCAAGTGAGAGTGGAGATAGCGGCAAGGACATAGAGGATGCAACAGTGTCATTTAAGTCCGGTGTCTGGGGAAAAGCGGAAAGTCACCGACTCCCCCCTCCCACGCCGCCGCCGAAATGCGCTCTAATCAGAGGCATTGGGCTCCCTAGCTTATGCGCGCTATCAGGGAAGCTAACAGGAGGAGAGACAGTGTGAAAAGTCAGTAAGTGAGGCACGGACAGATGTTTTATGAAGTTTAACCTGCCCTGTGATACACGTTACACGTGTGAAAGAGCTGCACTCCCGCGCTAGCTCGCTGACGTGCGGTATCTCCATTTGATTGTACGCCATTAGCAAATCACAAAGCTGCAATTAATTTGCTCCACAAACGGCAAAATCTCTGTATTATTGTGCATCAAAACTGTAACTCTGTAGTTTAGATCTGTACAAACATGTTCTGAAATGTGATTTTTGTATTAGTTTGTTCTGTCAGTTCTTCTGGACGCATTTAAAGGAATATTAACGTTTTTTACAATCTGATCCTTATTTCGGTAATAAAACACGTTGATTGATCACTTTAGTAACATTTGGAGCAGTTCCTAGGATTTGGTAGGTTAGGATATCCGGGTAACGTGAGTGCACAAACTTTAGCACTTTTCAAATCACAGAAGCTCGCTGTGTCAGCGTAGATTTTCGCTGGAGTCAAAACCGTCCTGAAACCCGATATCCAGCTATATTTTCATTTGATGACGTCATCATAGAGGACAGCGCGCATGTGCGAATTCCCATCTGATTCGCAGATAAACACCGCTCTGAACTTTTCTGTTGCGAGTGAGACATGCCTGAAGATTCGGACTATGAGACTTAAAGGAAAAGTAACATTTTTTACAATTTGAGCCTTATTTCGGTAATAAAACAAGTTGTTAGGGTTTGTGCGGTAAATAAAGTTAGATAGAAATGGCAAGTGAGAGTGGAGATAGCGGCAAGGACGTAGAGGATGCAACAGTGTCATTTAAGTCCGGTGTCTGGGGAAAAGCGGAAAGTCACCGACTCCCCCCTCCCACGCCGCCGCCGAAATGCGCTCTAATCAGAGGCATTGGGCTCCCTAGCTTATGCGCGCTATCAGGGAAGCTAACAGGAGGAGAGACAGTGTGAAAAGTCAGTAAGTGAGGCACGGACAGATGTTTTATGAAGTTTAACCTGCCCTGTGATACACGTTACACGTGTGAAAGAGCTGCACTCCCGCGCTAGCTCGCTGACGTGCGGTATCTGCCGCTCCAGACGGAGCGCGGCCCGCACACGAGACACGTACTTTTGTTTCTGTTTCTTCAATATCTAGTGAAAGGGTTTTTTCAACAGCAGGTGACATAGTTACTGCCACCAGATCGGAGAGATGGTTCCAGTAATGGGCTTAGAGTCATGTCAAATTCAGATTGTGTGATTATTACATTGTATAAAGATTTTATATTACATTACATTATTATATAATCTTATAACCTTTTTAATGTTATATCCTGTTATTGTGGATTATTAAGATAAATGGATATAAGGTGTATTTTTTTTTTTTTTTCAATTTTCAAGAACACAAAAAGAAAAAACTCAAAAGAGGAGTGCCGCCACAACTTCCCATCACAATCATAATCCAGATGTATCCACAGTGTTAGATTCTAAATAAAGTCCGATCTAACTGGTTTCACATACTCAGTCCATTTTGTCCATATTTTGTAAAAGGAGTCTTTTTGGTTTCGTAGAGTGAAAGACAACTTTTCCATCACATAGATTTCGTATATTATCTCTATCCACTCTTCTATTGTTGGAGGATCCGCCTTCAGCCATTTTCTTGTAACGGCTTTTTTACTTGCTGCAAGTAGAATTGCCAATAACTTCTTATCATCATGTCTCCAGTTCTTGACATCAACATCTCCCAGATATAAACTCACAAAAGTAAATTTCAGTTTAGACCCAAAAACATGATTTATATGGCTCCAAATCAGCGACCAATATGATCTCAGAACGGCGCAATCCCAAAAGATATGGTAGTGGTTAGCCCCAGATGAGCCACAGAGTCTCCAACATGAATCCCCACTTCCTTGGTGTCTTTTTGAATGGGTGTGATAAAGAACCTTACAGTGTTCTTCCATCCAAACTCTCGCCATGTATTAGACAATGTTGTCTTCCACTGTAATTGACAGATTCTTTCCCAACTTTCATTTGAAATAATCAAATTACCTTCTAACTCCCACCTTTTCTTAATGTATTCCGTGCCACCCTCTTTGCCTTGTTGAATTGCTCCGTACAGTTTAGATATTACATTACTGTGAGACATTGATTTTGTTAATGTTAAGAAAGTCAGTAAGAATCCCAAGTCACTGTTTTCCCATACACCTCTCATGTTCTGGTCAAAATGATGTCTAATCTGTAGATATCTGTAAAAGTCTTTCTGATCCAATACATTTTTCCCCCTTAATTGTTCAAAGCTCAAGAAGACCCCCTTGTGGATCAGAGAGTAATATGATGTCAGACCCTTTGGTATCCATGTTTTAAACCCACCATCATGAGTATTTGGAAGGAAATCGGAGTCATAGGCTATCCATCTCAATATTCTTGATACTTTCTCTAATTTGCAAATTCTAAGCACCCCATCCCAACTTTTCGAGAGGGATTCATACATAAAATCTTCTGTTATGTTAAAGTTGTTTTGTAGTTTTTTGTCAACCAATAGTGTTATAATTGGAATATTTTCCATTTCACTGTTTTCTATTTCCTTCCAGCGTGCAGAATAGGCTGGTGAACATATACATACCAAAGGTCTGAGTTGGGCTGCATAAAAATATTCTTGTAGGCTTGGAAGCCCAAGCCCACCCCTCTCCTTCCTCAGCTGCAGTGTTTTATATTTAATTCTAGCCCTTTTGTTTCGCCAAATATATTTACCTAACATTCTGTCCCATTCATCAAAATGTCTCTGTGGTATCCAAGTTGGTAAACAGTGAAATAAATACAGAAAACGTGGGAGAATGTTCATCCTGATTGATTCCACTCGGGAATGTAGATTCAGGAAGGGGATCGAACTCCACCTTTGTAAATCTGTTTTAATGTTTTTGATTAGTGAATCATAATTTACATGAAAGAGTTTAGATAAGTCTCCCGTCAAAACGACCCCCAAGTATTTAATGTTATTTGAGTCCCATTTCCATTTGTATGCATTCTTTATCCTGGTTGGTGGATTGTAATTAAATTTCAACACCTGAGTTTTGTTTATATTGACTTTATACCCCGAAAGAGAACCGTAATTATCCAGTACCTGCATTAGTTTTGGTAGAGATCGTGAGGGTTCAGTCAAAAACAACAATATGTCATCTGCAAATAGAGCTAATTTTTGTTCGCCTGATTTAAGAGTAACTCCTTTAATTTCTGTACTTTGTCTTATAAATTGGCTTAGGGGTTCAATAAATAAAGCGAATAGAAGTGCAGATGCTCCACACCCTTGTCGAGTCCCCCGTTCCAAAACGAAAGATTTAGTCAAGTCTCCATTAATTTTTATTCTTGCAGTTGGCCTGTTATACAGAGCCGCAACCGTGTCAATAATATTAGGATCAAAGCCAAATTTAGCCATTACTTTATACAAAAATTCCCATCGTACCGAATCAAATGCTTTCTCAGCGTCTAAACTTATCATAAGCGTTTTCAAGTTGGATTTATTAACATGTTTCATAATTAGTAGTGCTTTTCTAATGTTGTCTTGTGTCTGCCTATGTCTAATGAAACCAGTCTGATCTTTATTAATTAGTTCTGGAAGAATTGTCTCCAACCTTTTGCATAATATAGAAGTGAAAATTTTGTAATCAATGTTAAGCACACTTATGGGACGATAGTTACCACAATCCAGTTTGTCTTTGTTTTCCTTAGGAATGATAGAAATTATGGCTTCTTTCCAAGACGGGGGTATACTTTTCTTTTCTAATATCCAATTGAAAGTCTTTACTAATGTTGGGACTAGGTTTTCTTGCATTGTTTTATACCACTCTGAATTGTACCCATCTGCCCCTGGAGTTTTGCCGTTTTTTAATTTTTTAATTGCTGCTAAAACTTCTTCCTTAGTTATTTTTGATATCAATCTCTCGTTTTGGTCCTCAGAGACTTTAGGTAAGTCTAGAGACAACAGAAATTGGTCAATTTCTTCACTCTTTCCTAATTGAGGCTGAGAGTACAATTGTCTATAATATTCTTCAAAGCATTTTTGTATTTCTTTGGGGCAGGTCTCTATTCTATTTGTTACTGGATGTCTAATTTTGTGAATTGTCCTCTCTGCCTCTTGTTTTCTCAGTCTATAAGAGAGAAGCTTGGATGCTTTCCCCCCTGCATCGTAGTATCTTTGTTTTGTAAAAAGGAGCTTCTTTTGAATCTCTTGTGTGCTTATAAAATCTATTTCCCCTTTTACTTCCTTTATTTTCATTTTAACTGAATTTTGGAATGAAATAGAGTGTTCTTTCAGTAGTTCCTTAAGTTTAACTTCTAGTGCTTGCAATTTTCGTATTTTATGCTTCTTTAATGTAGCCGAGATTGCTATTATTTTGCCCCGGATTACTGCTTTTAATGCATCCCATAATATTGCAGGAGAGACCTCTTCATTGTCATTATTGTCCAAGTATAACTGAATTTCTTTTTTTAGGGTGTTTTTAATCTTGTGATCATTTAAGATGTTTGAATTTAATTTCCAGAGAGTGGATTTTATCCTGTCACTAATATTAAGTATTAAATATACGGGATCATGATCTGATATAGCGCAAGTACCGATCTCGCACCTCGTTGCTCTATGCATATCACTTTTGAACATTAAGAAGAAGTCAATTCGAGAGTAGACTTTGTGGGCTGAGGAATAGTGTGTGTAGTCTCGCATTGTATAGTTATGTTCCCTCCATATGTCAATTATTCCTAGCTCCTTCATAAAGTTATTCACTTTTCTACTGATATTTTTAGCATCTGATCTTCCGTTGGAACTGTCTATTTTAGGGTGTAATCTAATGTTGAAATCACCTCCGCATATTGGAATACCTTGGCATTTAGTCGTCAAAGTTTCAAGTACATGTTTATAAAATGACCAGCCACTTCCAGGTGGCATGTACACATTTAACAAGCTCACCAGAGTACCATCCAATTTACCTATGATCAGGATGTATCTTCCTTCCTTATCCTTATATTCAGAAATGAATTCAAAATTTAACCCTCTGGACAACAAGATTGCCACCCCTCTCCGCCTCCCAGAACTGTGAGAGGAGAAATATACTTTAGAATATCCCATTTTATTCAATTTTTCATGTTCTCTATCACTCAGGTGAGTTTCCTGAATAAATGCCACCTGGACGTTGTCCCTTTTCAATTGTGACAGCATTTTTGATCTCTTAACTGGGTTGAGTATGCCATTTATATTAAGTGAAATAAATTTTATAGATTGGGCTGACATCTGACTGTATTAACAATTGAGAACATCTTTTGGCAAGGCACTCCTCTCTCTGAAAAGAACAACAGATTATACAGAACAACAACAAAAACTAAACAGAAACGAACATGACTTCCTATGCTGGGGTCAACGTAACAGACCCTCTTATGTCCTAACGGGCGCTTCAAGGCAAAAGCCCCACTCCTGTCAGCAGTGTAGGGGATCCTTGCGGCTATGCAGTATTATGAAAACTCTCGTTGTCGAACCTTCAATATTTCAATATGTTTACTCACCCGGTCATCTCGGTCTAGTTTTTTTTTCTTTCTTTTTTTTCCCCTAATCAAAAAGAAACAAACTCTAGTCCTCCCGGTCTTTTATTCCGCATTTGGGCCAGGGGACGTTCTCCGGAATGCACGCAGCTTCTCCCTGTAGTTTACATCTCTCTCTGGATCAGGTGCATTCTTTCTCGGGCGTCGGTCCACGCGGGTCCAGGTCAGCTGTTTGATCCGCTCCGTCAGTGATGCCGGTGTCGGTATGAGCTTGACTGCATATCCCCGCTTCACGAGGTCCTCGGCCGCCTCCGCTGCCGTATCGTAGGTCTTGTTTCCATCGCTGTGTCTTACGCGCAGCCGGGCGGGGAAGAGCGTTTGAAACCGGACATCTTTTTCTTTCAGCACTTTACGGATCTCTGCGTATTCTCTCCTCTTCCAAATAATGGCAGGTGGAAAATCCTGATCCAAGGTAACTTGTTTGTCTTTCCACTTGAAGCCCTTCATTTTCCAGCATTTGTGAAGCACCATCTCCTTGGTCCGAAAGCTTAAGAACTTGACCACAATGGAGCGAGGGGGAGCGCTTGGTGGTGGAGGTGGTCCCAGGGATCGGTGCGCTCTTTCGATACGCAATTCCAGGTCATTTGGCAATTGCAGACCCTCACGAAGTAACTTTTCAACAAATTTGGCCATTTCTGTCTCTTCTTTCTCTGCGGTCTCGCTGACCCCGTATATTCTCACGTTTTCACGTCTTCCTCGGGCTTGGATGTCAAGTAGTTGCTCCTCGAGTTTTGAGTGTAACTTTAGCAAGCCAGTGGCTACATCATCGAATGTCTGAACCCGCTCCTCAACTTTTTCAATACGTCTTTCAGCCATCTCCAATTTATTACTGATTAAAGAGATGTCTCGTTTTAGCCCTTCGAGTTGTTCCCTGCTCTCTTGTCGAAACTGCTTCAGCTCACATAAAATCTCGGCGTCCACCATTCCGCCCACTTGATGCTAGTTAGCCTGTAGTTAGCCTTGACCACGAGTCCCAGAAACTGCGTCCTCTTCTCTCTTTTTTTTTTTAGGGTGAGATGATTCACGGTGATAGCTGGCCCCCTTTTAACACTTCAGTTATGCATTATTTCTCTTTTGATTGGGCCTTTCGTTAAAATTTCTCAGGTTCGGTCGGGAGCCCTCTTACCGTGCGGCCAGCGTCTCGGTGTTCCAACCGGAAGTGGATATAAGGTGTATTTTGAAAGAAACCAATAAGAACCGTACAGAATCGAAAACCGTGACCCTTAAGGTCCCATGGCATGAAATTTTCACTTTCTGAGGTTTTTGAACGTTAATGTGAGCTCCCCTACCCTGTTTAGCCCCCCCCCCCCCCCATGGCTAAAAGTTGCGAAATGTCTAAACTGAGCATTTGCGATCCTTTTCTGCGTTAGAAAAAAAAACAGCTCAAACGGGCGATTCTCAACAAGACACCTTATTGACGTCAGCTCGAAAAATGCAGCTCCACCTCCCGTCTGTCTGTACTCAGCGTCTCTGTAAATCACGCCCAGAGAGTTTGGACCGCGAATGCGCTAGGCAATGCGAAATGCGTTTTTTTATTTGCCTGGAGGCACGTCCGAGTGTTTCTAGGCTCGGAAGTCCTTTATCTGAGCCTCTGGACCTTTGAACAGGAGTGGTTTAATTTTATTTTCTGTGGAAATGTGTTTATTTTTCAATGGAACGCTTCTCATCTCTTCTCCGCGCAAAAACGCGGAAATGGATCAGTTGAGAGCGGAGAGTTTGGCCACGCCCCCACCCTCTACTATAGGCCATCTCTGTCCTCCTCATTTGCATTCAAGCAACAACGCCCATAATGGCCTGTTCAGAGAGAGAAAAATTACTCTTTCTCATCTTATCTCTGTTTCTCATGCACTGAGTGTTGATTTTGAAGAAGGATTCATTTACAGTATTAGGGAACCTAATAAGGAGCCATATAAAAGCATCAAGAAGTACCATGTCATGGGATCTTTAAACCGTGATACGAACCGAACCGTGAATTTTGTGAACTGTGCCACCCCTAAAAAATAATTCAAATACAAAATAATTTCACAACTTCACAAACCTGATTGTGACTATTGTCCTGTAGTTTCATTAACAAAATGCACGCCGTGATGTGATGTGTGTTGTTTTCAGCGAATATAGAATTTTCACAACAATAAAAGGTAACATGGTGATCCAAGTATGTTGTGTGTTTAAAAAAAACACTCCATACAAGTGTTAATCCTGTTTTGTCCTGTGTTTGAGTTTTTAGGCCCCTGCTCTTGTTAGTGTTTTTGTGTGTTGGATGAATCTGGCTGACCACTCTATCTGCTCTGTCGCTCTGCGTTTTAGGGTGTTGTGTAGCAGTGGCTCTAATCTTATTGTGTTCTCGTGCAAGACACTTCAGCCATATTGCTCAGTATGAATGTGGTGTGTGCGAATGTTGGTGGTCGGAGGGTCTGATGGTACAGATTGGGAGCCTCTCTTCCATCAGTGTCTTAGAGCACAGAGAATGGAGTGACTGAATAATGCACTGTAAAGCAAATGGACAGGTGTCAAAGGTTCTAAATCCAATGCAGTATTATTATTATTGTTGCTGTATTGTTGAAGTAAAAGCTGCTGTAAAAATGTGATCTTAGACAGGGCTGCAAGATGAATCACAATTGTATCAAAATCTCCATTTGATTGTACGCCATTAGCAAATCACAAAGCTGCAATTAATTTGCTCCACAAACGGCAAAATCTCTGTATTATTGTGCATCAAAACTGTAACTCTGTAGTTTAGATCTGTACAAACATGTTCTGAAATGTGATTTTTGTATTAGTTTGTTCTGTCAGTTCTTCTGGACGCATTTAAAGGAATATTAACGTTTTTTACAATCTGAACCTTATTTCGGGAATAAAACACGTTGATTTACTCACCCATAGCACTTTAGTAACATTTGGAGCTGTTCCTAGGATTTGGTAGGTTAGGATATCCGGGTAACGTGAGTGCACAAACTTTAGCACTTTTCAAATCACAGAAGCTCGCTGTGTCAGCGTAGATTTTCGCTGGAGTCAAAACCGTCCTGAAACCCGATATCCAGCTATATTTTCATTTGATGACGTCATCATAGAGGACAGCGCGCATGTGCGAATTCCCATCTGATTCGCAGATAAACACCGCTCTGAACTTTTCTGTTGCGAGCGAGACATGCCTGAAGATTCGGACTATGAGACTTAAAGGAAAAGTAACATTTTTTACAATTTGAGCCTTATTTCGGTAATAAAACAAGTTGTTTTACTCACCCATATCACTTTGGTGTCATATGGAGCATTTCTGGAGATGTTTTAGATTAGCGTTAGGCTAACACCGTTAGCCTAGCGCGACTTATAGCCATAGCTCGGGGCATTCCCCGAGCATGTAATATGTCCCGTGCGGGCTCCAAATAACACAAACTTTAGCACTTTTCAAATCATAGAAGCTCGATGTCTTTAGTCTACGATTTCGTGTGGTCAAAAGTGGCCTGTAAGCCGAGATTTAGCCATAGTTTCGAGTAGATGAGGAGGCCAGTGCGCATGCGCGGAGTGTGCTCTCAGGTCCCGGGACCCAAACATGGAACGCATAGCTGTAAACTATGGATAAATCTTGGATTACAGGCCACTTTTGATTCAAACAAAATCGTAGACTAAAGACATCGAGCTTCTATGATTTGAAAAGTGCTAAAGTTTGTGTTATTTGGAGCCCACATATTACATGCTCGGGGAATGCCCCGAGCTATGGCTATAAGTCGCGCTAGGCTAACGGCGTTAGCCTAACGCTAATCTAAAACATCTCCAGAAATGCTCCATATGACACCAAAGTGATATGGGTGAGTAAAACAACTTGTTTTATTACTGAAATAAGGCTCAAATTGTAAAAAAAAAAAAAGACTTTTCCTTTAAGAGGGCTTATTTGAGTATGATGGCCGTCCCTATCGTTTTGAGCCTGAGTATACGGATGAGGAGGTATTAGATAGAAGGAAGCGGAGACAGTTTCAGGAGCAGCGCAGCAGAGAACAGCCATCGGTATCGCATTACATCAGAATCGTGCGCTGAATCCGCTGGCCTTCTTTCTTTTCCTTTGCTAGTAAAAAATCGTCCGGACTGAAGTCGGTACTGCAAACACGATGGTCCAAACGTCTTACAGCTTTGCCTTTCATGTCTGGGTCCATTCTCAAAGCAAGTAACCACAGCAATAACTCCGGATTGTGATGAGGAAGCCTGTGAAACTCAACTTCGTCCAAGATGTCATTTTGTTTTCGCAACTGGGATAAATGCATGTTCGCCCCATTTTCTCAAGCGGAGATGTTTTCGTCTTCTTAGCTTCTTTCGGACTGTAACCGAGATCTGACAGCGGCGTTTATCTGCGAATCAGCTGGGCATGCGCGCTGTCCTCTATGATGACGTCATCAAATGAAAATATAGCTGGATATCGGGTTTCAGGCCGCTTTTGGCTCCACCGAAAATCTACACTGACACAGCGAGCTTCTGTGATTTGAAAAGTGCTAAAGTTTGTGTTATTTGGTGACCGCAACACCGTGCCCCGAGCACTCACGTTACCTGGATATCCTAACCTACCAAATCTACGGAACTGCTCCAAATGTTACTAAAGTGCTATGGGTGAGTAAATCAACGTGTTTTATTAGGGAAATTAGGTTAAGATTGTAAAAAGCTTTAATATTCCTTTAAAGGGTCTATTTTCTGATCTATGTTATACTCTAATGTTGTTACCTCATTACAAACATACCTGGAGTTGTATTTTGTTTAATTTAACACACAAATCCTGCATATTTACGCCAAGTTCTTCACTCTGTTCCACCTTATGATGTCATGCGGTAATATGGGAAGTGTTCCACTGTGTTTTTACATTTCATACACCTTCACTCAAATCATTTGGATCATTTCAGTCCTGGAATTGCCAATCTTTACTGAACTAAAGGTAGTTGTCATCTTGAAAACTACCACTTCATGACATCACAAGGTGGAACAGAGCATTTGGAGCTTTGGAGATATAGAGAGATTAATATTAAAGGGTTTCTCAGTTATGTGAATGAAACAAAACACAACTCCAGGTCTGTTTTTGAGCAGGTAACAACGTTCTGTTGTTTGCATAATATAGAACCTTTAAAGGTCCCATGACATGGTACTTCTTGATGCTTTTATATGGCTCCTTAATGGTTCCCTAATACTGTAAATGAATCCTTCAAAATCAACACTCAGTTCATGAGAAACAGAGATAAGATGAGAAAGAGTCATAAATATCTCTCTCAAACACTTTATTCTGGGCGTTGTTGCTTGAATGCAAATGAGGAGAAAAGAGCTGCCCTATAGTAGAGGGTGGGGGCGTGGCCAAACTCTCTGCTGTCGGCTCTGAGCTCTCAGCTGATCCATTTCCGTGTTTTTGCACGGGGGAGAGATTTGAAGCGTTCCATTGAAAAATAAACACATTTCCACAGAAAATAAAATTAAACCACTGCTGTTCAAAGGTCCAGAGGCTCAGAAAAAGGACTTCCGAGCCTAGAAACACTCGGACGTGCCTCCAGGCAAATAAAAAAATGCATTTCGCATTGCCTAGCGCATTCGCAGTCCAAACTCTCTGGGCGTGATTTACAGAGACGCTGAGTAGACACAGACGGGGGTGGAACTGCATTTGCATTTCTTTTTTCGATCTGACGTCAATAAGGTGCCTTGTTCAAAATCACCCATTTGAGCTCCGATTTTTTTGTAACGCAGAAAAGGATCGCAAATGCTCAGTTTAGACATTTCGCAACTTTTAACCATGGGGGGGGGGGCCTAAACAGGGTAGGGGAGCTCACATTAACGTTCAAAAACCTCAGAAAGTAAAAATTTCATGCCATGGGACCTGAATGTGAACTGAATTCAACCCTAGGAGTCATACATAAGTACAAGCCAGGCCTGAACACACAGTTACACCATTGTTCACATTTGTACTTTTGCATTACTCTTTTTTTTATTTTTTTATTTTTATAATCAACAACAAAGCCAGTGTTGTCCGTGTGGCCTTGTGACTGCTAGGCATGCATTTCCTCCACTAGCCCAGTTTCCTAACCTGAAAAGACAGATGGTTATGTAACCAATTGGCCTAGATACCCGCTGATAACATTTCTCTCCTTTTTTTCACTTCCTTGCTCCTTGCGTCGCCTCCTAGCACCTTTTTCCTAAGCAGTGTGTTTTGCTCCCCCACCCTCCTCGTCGTCTTCTCTGTATATGTGTAACTAGGCCAGTTTTCACCCTTCCTCACCCCGCCTCGGTGGCTGGGTCCATAGGCTGCGGTCGCTAGTGCGGGTTACATAATCATAACAACAGCTCGTGTACATAGGACATGGTGTATGGAGGGATCGCAGAGTGTTCCAATTTCTCCGTGACCCCATTTTGGGAGGCGAGAAATGCACCATGTGAACTGTGCTCCCAGCCAAACAACTTATATAACATGCTAGGAGGAGGGCTGCTGCTCGGGCCTACAGACGCCTGCTATAGGGACATGTTTGTGCACTATAATCGATGCTAAAATTAGTACCGAAACTAGACTCGTTTAAGCAGGTATCGATACAGGACAGAAATGAACCTTTCCTGGATGTCTTTAGAATGATCTAGAGTTGTATCAGAACAAGTATAAGAGCACATAGACTAGTATACACCCATGGACCATTATGGAACCTACAGGCCCACTGAGGGAGTACACACATATAAGGACACATGGGAATAGAAAAGAAAGTACGATGACTTAATGTTGAATATCACATTCTATGGTCTAAATAAAGAAGCAACTTTATTGATCTCACACAGGAGAAATTCTTCTCTGCATTTAACCCATCCTGCAGCACATTACTGCGCCCGGGGACCATCTCCATGATCTTGCTTCGGTTTTGGTCAGGACCTAAACTGGAGGATGTTACCTATGGTGCATGTTGATGGAGGAAACTGGAGTGCCCGGAGGAAACCCACCCAGACACGGGGAGAACATGCAAACTCCACACGGAAAGGCCTGGGCATCGAACCCAGACCATGCATGCAAACTCCACACAGAACACACACAGAAAGACGACCCGGAACCCGGAACCTTCTTGCTGTGAAGCATGAGCACTAGCCACTCTGCTACCGTGCCACCTAAAGAGTGTTTTTATCAAATGGTCACATTTTTATACAGCGCTTTTCCACCTTCAAGACACTCAAAGTGCATCACTCACCCATTCACACACACACACTCTCATACACCAGTGTGCACAGGCACTGGGGGTGAGGTGGGTTAAGCATCTTTCCCAAGGGCACAACGACAACATTCATATGTGGGAGCTGGAATCGCACTGCCAACCTGTGGGTCAGTGGATCTGACTGCTCTTCCAATGATGTTTATGTCATGAGCGGGATTCAAACCGCCAACTTTCAAAACCCATAACATCAAGTCTATTACTATTAAGATCGAGTTTGAAATTTTAGTATCATAACAACACAGATTTAATATAAGACATAGACAGGAGCGTACTTTGCAGTCAAATTCATCAAATTTTAACTGAATTAACGTCCAATCATGTTTGATAAAAGGGGAAATTCAATTTGTCAACTGGACAAAGTTTGTTTGGTTGAAAACGTTTCGCCGCTCATCCGAGAGGCTTCGTCAGTTCTGGTTCTGATGCTGGTTAGACCCTGTTTATATCTAGCTGCAAGGAGGAGCTCACTACACCGGAAAAGTTCTGAACCAATCCCAGCTAATCTGCTATCTTTTGTTTTCCTCTGGCGTCTCGTTTAGCATATCTATTCAGCCCTCAGATGAGATCACTACCCTGGAATAGTTCTGTAACTATCTCAACTAATTGCTCCTTTTGTTTTTCGAATGGCGTATAGTTTAGCCTCTCTATTCAAACTGAGCACCGTCTCAGACGTCTGAGACAGTGTAGTGAGCTCCTCCTTGCAGCTAGATATAAACAGGGTCTAACCAGCATCAGAACCAGAACTGACGAAGCCTCTTGGATGAGCGGCGAAACGTTTTCAACCAAACAAACTTTGTCCAGTTGACAAATTGAATTTCCTCTTTTATCATGGATTCTACCTGGATGACTGAGGGTCTTTTCACGCGTCCAATCATGTTTGTAATGTTACGGTCCAGGTTGTTTTATATACAGTAACCACATTGATCACATTGGCGATGTTTGTTTTTTCTGTTTTTGTGTGGTCTGTTAAAAGAGCTGTACTTGATTTACGGTCTTAAAAACTTGAAAAACAGAACCCGTTCATTTCAACCAGTTTGCAGTGGTCCATAGTTCTTCCTCAGTTACCTTAAACATTCTGAGCATCCTAATTATTCACTGTGATTAGTTTATAAGTGATTTTCACAACTTTTAGAGGTCTGAGGCAAGTTTTGCCATCACAATAATGCCAATCACAACAAGCATGCTAACATGCACTTCCTTTTTTGAGAATATGGTAAATGGTCACATCTTTATATAGCGCTTTTCCACCTTCAAGGCACCCAAAGCGCTTTACAACAAGGAACCAATCACCCATTCACACACACATTCACACACTAGTGTACGCAGACACTGGGAGCGAGGAGGGTTAAGTGTCTTGCCCAAGGACACAACGGCAGCATTCATCTGTGGGAGCTGGAATCGTACCAACCAACCTGTGGGTCAGTGGATCTGACCGCTCAACCACTGATGTTTCTTATGTCAAGAGCGGGATTTGAACCGCCAACCTTTGGATCAGTGGACAAACGCTCTACCAACTGAGCTACTGCCGCCCCACTTTATAATTATATGCAACCGGTACTCAGCAGTTTCATTTTGATGTCAAGAGCTGCTGATACAGCATGTACACATTTGGCGCAAATACTTTAGGGCCCAACAAATATGAAATTTCTGAGACAATGCAAGTATATGCAGGGTTGGAAAATCTGTATGTATTGGCCGAACTGATCAGAATAGCAAATATTTATGTCAGGTTTTGCTTCCCTAAATGAGCCATATGTCCGACTATGTTGGAATATTTAATGCAGACACTGGGTAAGTGTGATCCTAGATATAAGAGGTGCATGTATAAATGTCTCATTACACACATGTCACAAACAGCTGCTGTCTGTACCACTTAGTTACTATAACTATAGTTAGCGCAGTGCATACACAAGCTAATCTGATGTAAGCAAGCAATTTTGCTCATTCTGTCTGTAAACATTGTTTGAATTGAGAAATTTTAAGTTTGTATTTTTATATTTTTAATGTTTTTTAAAGAACCATTGCAGTCTCTTATCATTTTAAAATGTATTTATTACTTATGTCATGTACCAACAGCCCTCACTGAGCCCCTACATGTTTCAGTAATTCTAATCATTTGGATCACCATGAAATCATGACTTTTTAAGGTCACAATATGTAGCAATTAGGCAAAAAATAGACTAAAATAAAAGCTTTTTTTTTTTTTTTGTGTTATTGCACATTTTGTGTCCTTACGTGCATCTCCACAAACCTGACTCTTTTTTGGCCTGGAGGAGGGCATTTTCTGCTCGTGGAAATGTTTTTGCTTTGGCTATAATATTCCACATTATACGTCTGTCTCACACATTATATGTCTATTTCCATGGAGAATGTTCCGATGTGGGGTTTTAACTTTCTATTTCCATTGAATCATACAGGCCAACTCCAGAAAGTTACATACTATAGCTTTAAAATATGTATTTAGGCAAAAGTGCTGTAGAAGGTTCCAGTTTTGTATTACAGTTTTTTTGTAATTAGAGGCTGGAGTTGTAATCACAATTCAAATCAGTTAATTAGTCAGTTAATTACGTATAACTTAACCTATTGTGCCTTATAGCGATACTTTCTCTCTCTTTGCAGCGTTCATTCTTTTGCCGTTTGACTGAAGATAAAAAATCCGAGAAGTTTTTCCGTGTTTTCTACGACCGGATGAAACTGGCCCAACTGGAAATCAAAGCCACGGTGACGGTCAACACTAGCGACCTAGGAAACAGGAAACGAGACGAGGAAGGAGGAGACAAGGAGACTCCAGCCAGAAAGAAAGGTCAGATCCTAAATATGATACCATTTTCTCTTTCTCTGCACAATGTAAGGGGTTTAAACTATAACTGCTAGCCGCGATTGGCTTCATTTGACTGGAACTGAACGCTATGGGTGACGTCACGCTCCCTTAGTCCAATTCTATATACAGGCTATGGTAAACACACACCAAAATCAGATCTAATTGTTGGGTTGTCTGATTGATCTAGTGATCTGATTTCTACTGTTCCCACTGGCAAGTAATAAGATACAGTATATGACATTCAAGACAAATGGCTAAACCTTTAAAGCATCTCTGTGTAACTTTCTGAATGAAAACAATGCTTTAGTCTAATATGTGTATATGTGTGTATTTCTCTGTAGCCCGAGACTCTGCTGTGGTGATGACGGAGGATGTGAAGGAGCAGTTGTTGGAGGCGTCGTCTGCCACAAAGAAAGCGTTTAATTCGTACCGCCGTGACGCCGACCCCGAGGATCACTTCAGCTCTACGGAGGGGCACCCCTCCTCTGGAGACAAGGGCCAGGATGACGGAGAGATGAGCTTCGTCATCATCATCATGCAGCCAATCCTGCGCTTCCTCCAACTGTTGTGTGAGAACCACAACAGAGATCTGCAGGTTAGAAACATGCACAATCTTCATCACATTAAATATTAGGGGAATATCAGATATTGGGGAATATCAGATATGTCACTTTTCTGGTGAAGGGTCCACCACCTGCTTGTCTCCATGGAGATGCTATTGCCTTGTCTGGAATGGCAAGTGGAGAAATAAAATTTGTCAACTGAACAAAAGTTTATTTGGTTGAATATGTTTTGCAGCTCATCCAAGCTGCTTCTTCAGTTCTGGTCAGACGCTGGTGGACACTGCCTATATTTGCCTGAAGGGGGCGCTAACTACAGTGAAATGACTCTGAGACTACCACACCTACTTGTTTTCAGTTTCTGCTAGTTAGGTGGGCTTATTAGATCTGCAGTGGGTGTGGAGTGTGGGTCTTGTTAGCAGAACCATTCAGGACCATAATGGTGTTTTCACACCTCTGGACCTGACCTGGGTAGTCCTATTGTTTTCTTTGTTTGTTTTGATTTAGGTTTGAGGATAGAGTTATAAATGGGAGACAAATGATGTCTGAGACCTCCATTTCTGTTCAGGGAAGGATTCTCTTTCTTGACAAAAATAGCCTCTTTAACTCCCCTCTCAAACCATTTTTTTTCTCTGGCCAAGATCTGTACTTCACTGTCCTCAAAGGAGTGGCCCGTGGCTTTTAAATGGAGATGCATGGCAGACTGTGGTCCACTCTGGCACGCCGTCTGTGTTGGTCCATCCTCTTGTGAAGTTTTGTTTCTCCAGTGTAGCGCTCACTGCAGTCTTCACTACACTGAATGGAGTAGACCACATTGCTTTGTTTGTGGCTCGGTGTTTTGTTCTTTGGTTGGACCAGTTTCTGTCTTAAACATTCCTTGTCTGGAATGTTCCACAGCATGGCATTAAATGTACAGGGGGTCCTCGGGTTACGACGGTCTCGACTTACGACGTTTTGTGGTTACGAACGCGCCCCCATTAAAAAAATATATATATATATTACGCGTCATTCCGTCTTACGCGGTTTAGCGTGGTAAGCGACGTAAACAAATGCGAACGGCGCGCGGCGGAAGAATACGCTCTGTTGTGGGTGTAGGGCGGAGAAGACGGCCTCGTGTGCGTGCCCAATGTGGGCGGAAGTACCTGATGTGGGCTCTGATTTGCTCCTATGAAAGCGGCAGTGATAACCAAGCAGCGTAGTGGTCTAATTATTGAGATGGAAAGGTTATTGGTGCTTTGGTTGGAAGATCAAAGTCAAAATCCGACTTACAACGAAATTCGGGTTACGACGTGTCTTAAGAACGGATCAACGTCGTAACCCGAGGACCCCCTGTATCTGTCTTGCATTTATTAATTTACTGGTGTTTTATTACTAATGTAATACCTTGAGAAAAGTGTATTCGTACTGTTAGGGAGGACGCCTTCGCACCTTTACTTAGAACAGGAAAATTTCAATCTCGCACCACAAAGAACAAGACAATAACATTTCTCCTGTGTGAGATCAATAAAGGCTTATCTTATAACATGCAGTCAGAAATCAAGATAAATAACTATACAGATAATAGACCTTATATCTGACAGCAGCAGCTGTTAAGTTCACGTTTGGATTTTTTTTGTTTTCTCTCAGAACTTCCTCCGATGTCAGAACAACAAGAACAACTATAACCTGGTGTGTGAGACACTGCAGTTCCTGGACTGTATCTGTGGAAGCACCACTGGAGGCCTGGGGCTGTTGGGACTTTACATCAATGAGAAGAACGTGGCTCTGATCAACCAGACCCTGGAGAGCCTCACCGAGTACTGCCAGGGACCCTGCCACGAAAACCAGGTGTGAGACATGTACTATACTGCTCATGAAGGCTACAGACTGTTTTTATGTCACAGTCTCACACAGAGAGGGCCAAGGTTTTCTTCTTCTCTTCTCTTGTGGCTTTAAGTCTTTTCTACAATAGTGCTGTATTGTGAAAACTCATTTCACCTTAATTTACTCATGAGAGAAGACATTCAACTTAGTGCTGTTTGTGAATGTTGTGAACTGTCTCTTAGCCTTAAACCAGGTCAAAACGTGCATTTTCAGTTAAAAGTTCTAATTAGACAGTAAATTCTGACCTGTATTCCAGCTATGACCGTTTAAAATGTTGTATTATTACCTCGAGCCAGTTAATAGGCCAGGTGATCATGTTTCTAATGGTGTAATGTTTTGTGTATTTGATCAGAACTGCATCGCCACACATGAGTCCAATGGCATTGACATCATCATCGCCCTGATCCTGAATGACATAAACCCTCTGGGAAAGAAACGCATGGACCTTGTGCTGGAGCTCAAGGTGAGTGGCTCCATTAAGACCTATATATAACAGAAAATAGGCACACGCACACACACACTCTCACACACACGCACTCACACACACGCACTCACACACACACACACACACACACACACATAATTCTTGTAATGGCATCATTTCTTGTGTAACATGAATCAAGCCTAAAGATATAATTATAGGTTTGTTGTCATGATATCTTCCAGTATGTAGTCTGAATTACACATTGCACTTTATCTAAACCAGGGGTCGGCAACCCGCGGCTCCAGAGCCGCATGCGGCTCTTTGATCCCTCTGATGCGGCTCAGTACATTGGTTCCTCATTTATCGTGGGGGTTACGTTGTAAAAATAACCCGCAATAGGCTAAATCCGTGAAGTAGTCAGCTTTATATTGCGTGTATAAATATGCGTGTATTTCACAGTCCCTCTGACCGAGGCGCCTGGCGCCGTTGCGCTGTTGCGGGTTTTGTTGTAGTGAGAACGCTTCCGTGCGCTCTCAGGACTGGTTCAGCCGCCTGGACTCCAGGTTCCACCAGTTCGTTCTGCGGAAACACTGCCGCTACTTCCCGATGCGCATTGGCCACCCAGAGAAGTGTGGGCGCGCACATGTGCACCTGCACTCATGGTCAAATCCGTGACAGAGCATGACCGGCGCGACCAGCCCCAGGTGAGACGCACGGCCGCGGCCCTTCTGGCATGTGCTCAAATGCCAGACCGCTCAGTCCTCACTGCTTCAGAGTCACACTGCTCGTGATCGAACATTTAAATAAATTTGGCAAACTGACCGCATTCTGTACAGGAGACACAGAGGAGAATGACTGACAAAGACAAAGGTCTACAGTCCTTTAGCCAATCACGATGCAGAACACGATACGTGTTGATACACTATAAAAAAAATCAGCGAAACAGCAAAGGACCACTGTATTTAATTAAAATATATGTTATTTTAGTTTGTTCATTTTCAAAATGTAATTCTATGGCACAAAGGCAAAAAAAAAAGTTGTTATATGCAGTGTTATTTCAATTTAAATTTCAAAAGGGTTTTGTGGCTCCCAGTGTTTTCTTTACTGTGTGAAATGGGTCCAAATGGCTCTTTGAGTGGTAAAGGTTGCCGACCCCTGATCTAAACTAACCCGGAATTTACACCAGGAGCGTCAGCACGTAACGTTTGTATTCATTGCTGATTGGATGAATTATGTTTTAAATCACAATATAAAAGTTGACAACAAGAGAGACGATGCTTTGCAGTGATAATGAGCCACATCTGTTAAATTAACAGTTTAATTCCGCCCAGATCTGGTCACCATTTGCTGTCCCACTGCGCCTCTGTCATTCAGAAGCTGTTCTTGTAAAGTTGCTGTTTAATGCTGGAAATTGTTATATTTATCCTCCATGGCTGTAAACTTTCTGTAGTCCATCACGAGTCGTTCCCCTGTGTGTCGTGTCTCCGGGACACGACACACAGCATTTAAGATAAGATAAGACTTTATTGATCTCACATAGGAGAAATTTACATGCCACAGTAGCTCCAGGCAGAGACAGTTTGAACAAGAAAGAAAGTGCATGCAGGCAAGAGTAAAATAAAATAAGTAAAAATAAAATAAGTAATAATAAAAAAAAACAGTAACTAGGAGAGTATGGAAAAAGGATATTGCACATTTGGACTATACAGTGCAGTTATACAGTCTGATGGCGGTGGGGATGAAGGATTTGCGGTAGCGCTCCTTCTTGCACTGGGGGTGCCTCAGTCGGTTGCTGAAGGAGCTGCTCAGCTCCTCTACAGTCCGGTGCAGAGGGTGAGAGGTGTCGTCCATGATGGACGTGAATTTGTCCAGCACCCTCCTCTCAGCCACCTCCTCTACAGAGTCCAGAGGACAGCCCAGGACAGAGCTGGCCCTCCTGACCAGCTTATTGAGTCTTTTTCTGTCCCAGTCTGTGTTCTGGAAACAGTCCCTCAGACTCTCACAGGCCTCCTCAGTCCAAAGTTTCACAGACCGCTTTTACATGACTAGTAGTTTTAGATAATGTATTTTGAAAGGGCATCAGGGGTTTATTCTGACAACTCGTGCCCATTTCCTGTCTCTCCCCCGCTAATGACGGCCATTGGACGTGCGTATGACTCTGTTGGTGTTAATTGTCGGACTGGTTAAAATGGAAATTGGGGGTTAGTGTGCAAGCTTTGTTCTCTTTCCTGTTGGGCTTTTTGCCTGTATCACTGGCTGTTAAGATGCATATCAGTGTTTTCCTTCCCACTGTTTTCACATTTTTTAATCTCTATCTAGAACAATGCTTCCAAATTATTGCTTGCCATCATGGAGAGCCGCCATGACAGTGAGAATGCAGAGAGAATCTTGTACAACATGAGACCTAAAGAGCTGGTAATACTACAATTTACTACCATTTGAATCAATATATTTCACATACATTCCTTTATGATCTCTTTCTTATCACGTATGTTCAGGTGGAGGTGATAAAGAAGGCCTACCTGCAGGGGGAGGTAGAGTTTGAAGACGCGGGACAAGACGAGGATAATGGTGATGAAGAAGAACACGATGCTGCTTCACCCCGAAACGTTGGACACAACATCTACATTTTAGCCCACCAGGTTAGCTGTTAGCATATAGCATGGAAATAAACTGTTAGAATAAACTATTGGTAAAAGGAGAAATTCAATTTGCCAACTGGACAAAGTTTATTTGGTCGAAAACGTTTCGCAGCTCATCCGAGTTGCTTCATCAGTTCTGGTTAGAGTGCTGATGGACACTGCTTATATCTAGCTGCAGGGAGGAGCTAACTACACTGAAATTATTCTGAAACTATCCCACCTCTTTGTTTTCAGCTTTCTGTCTTTTGTTTTTTAGTTTCTCTCTGGTGAAAAACTTTGTCCAGTTGACAAATTGAATTTCTCCTTTTACCATGGATTCTGCCTGGACGACTGAGGGATTCTTCACACAATAAACTGTTAATGGGGTTCCCTCATCATTAACTCTCCTGGAGTTGTATTTGATTGTTTCTTGTAGGTTTGAGTAATCCTGTATGATCCTGCTTTAGACATTTATGTCTAAATGTCTGTTTTCACCCAGACCCTGTCTCCGCCCACAGCTCTGTATATATGATTATACCAAACATGCAGGGTTATACACAGGCTTAAAAACACTTGCTACAATGAAATGCCACTATGAAGAAGCAGGAGCTCTGAGTTCTGTAGTTTTGAATAAATTCTACAATTGTGTTTCTATATTAAAGGCATTTTAGGCTACGTTTATACGGCGACGATCAAAACAGAAGACGCAAAAGTGGCGTCTCGTCTTCAATTTTTTATCCGCGTTTATACGAAGACGCAAAAGTGGACGCAAAAGCCAGCGAAGGGAGGCGCTGGACTGAAAAAAAAACAAAAAAAACAACAACAAAAAAAACATCACAACAGCGTCAAGTTACATTTCTAACCACGACTGTACCGGCTGTGGGGTCTCCCCTTACACAAGTGTGGAAGTCTAACGCATGACATTAGCGGACTATGTAGCCCGCTTAAAGAGCTCGAACGATGGGCATACGTGACCCGCCATCTCAGGGCCCCTGTCTGGTTCTACCCACGTCAGACGGCTCCTGGGCACTGCGGGTCCGAGTGCTGGTAGCTCGGTGCGGCGCGGGCCGCTCGCGCTCGACCCCTCGGAGGTGAGACCGAGACGAACCGCATCCTCCCCAGTGGCCTTATCACGGAGCCCCTCCGCGGGGGTACGGCAGGCGACCGTACCCCCTAATCCCACGGACCGAGCGGGGGCCGGCTATCGTCAGACACTAGTTCTCAAAGCTGCCCGTAAGAGGCTTCCCCCGCCCCGGGTCTCGAACCCGCATACCGGAGCCGGGGCAACTTCCCCGTCCGGTCCGTGCGCGAGCGCGGCGGCACGCAACTACCGGTGCTCACGACCCGCTGGAGCCGGTAGTGGTGGTCCACCGGTGCTCAGGACCCGCTGGAGCCGGGATAAGGGGCCGGTGGTCCTCCTCCGCTAATACCACCACCGGTGCTCAGGACCCGCTGGAGCCGGGTAAGGGGCCGGCCCCTCCCCCTTATCCCGGCTCCCCCGGCCCCTGAGCTCCGGTGGAGCCGCTGGAGCCGGGATAAGGGGCCGGCTCCAGCGGCTCCACCGGTGCTCAGGACCGGTGGAGCCACCGGTGCGCTGGAGCCGGGATAAGGGGCCGGTGGTGGTCCTCCTCATTGTATCGCCGCATCTATGTGACGTAAACGTGTACTGACGTGAGCAGATCTGACCAGTTTTGCGTCTTGGGCACTTTACACGGAGACGCTACAGCGGAGCGTATTTAACTTTTCCACTCTGGAGGGTGGTTTCAGATTTTTGCGTTTTTAGGCCCCAAAAACGCCGTCACCGTCTAAACGAAAGGCACTTCCGATAAAATATTTTGTCGTTTTTACCCTTAAGCGTCCTCGTGTAAACGGGCCCTTAGATAGAAGTTTACAATGAACAAAATGTAAAATGGTAATGTATGTATGTTAAGGGTTTATAACTAAGTGTTTTATGCCTGGTGTCCACTGTATGATATAATTTTGTTTTCTAAAATTATTGGATGTCAGATTACACAACGTGAGGAGTTAGAACATGAAAGGGAATCGGGGGAGATGGTCCCATGCTGTTACTGAGGAGCATTTGTTTACTGTTGATCACAAAGACTGATTGCAGATGCAGTGAGAGGAGGGTCACTCTGCACTAAGACTCCAAAATATCAGACTGTTTGATATCAGTAGCTGCTCTGAGGCCTACGGACCACAAATTTTAGCTATGGCTCAAGATTTTCCTAAACGTTGTCTTTTTCCTGACAGAATGTGTCATGCCCAGTTATGTCAACACAAACTGAAAAACACATGGTTTTGTCCTTGTTCCAGTTGGCACGTCACAATAAGGAGCTGTCCATGATGCTGAGGCCGGGGGCAGCCAGTGGAGATGGGGACGAAGCCTTGGAGTTCTATGCCAAACACACTGCGCAGATAGAGGTCAGAGTATTACACATAGAACTAAAAGCTATGTACTGCATGTCCTTCCTGTGTTAACATCCAAAGAGCGGGTGCACTGTGTCTATAAATGCTCCGTAGAGAATGAATGGGAGAGTGGGTGACTGTACATGTTCCACAGTGTAATGAGAGTAATTATATTGTAGTACTGAGCAGTGTTCTTTTTCGTACAACTAAGTCATCTGAGTCATGGTTACACAGATGCATTATGGGGCAGAACAAAAGTTCACCCACTTGCTGGAAGGTCACTAGTTCATTCCAAACCATCAATTATTTAGATCAGTGTTTCTCTGTAGTATGTGTACTGCTGGTGATATACAGTCCATCTTTACATCTGGTGGTACTTAGTGCGAATAGTCTGAGATTATAATTAATTTAGATTATTTTTAAGTTCAAGAGTGATTCAAAAGATTTTAAAAGTTTGGAAATGAAATGGTTTTATTTAAAGGAAAAGTAACAGTTTTTTTTACAATCTGACCCTTATTTCGGTAATAAAACAAGTTGTTTTACTCACCCATATCACTTTGGTGTCATTTGGAGCATTTCCGGAGATGTTTTAAATTAGCGTTTGGCTAACGCCGTTAGCCTAGCGCGACTTATAGCCATAGCTCGGGGCATTCCCCGAGCAGGTAATATGCCCCGTGCGGGCTCCAAATAACACAAACTTTAGCACTTTTCAAATCATAGAAGCCCGATGTCTTAGTCTACGATTTCGTGTGGTCAAAAGTGGCCTGTAATCCAAGATTTATCCATAGTTTCGAGTAGATGAGGACGCC